>JAGFMF010012212.1:269470-300052 GCA_019455555.1 Galemys pyrenaicus
AGATTTTCTGTAGAGCTTTTGGGGTTCTCTATGTATATTATCATATCGTCTGCAAACAGTGATAATTTTACTTCTTCTTTCCCTATTTGGATACCTTGTCTTATATACATTTTTCTTGTCTTATTGCTCTGGCCAGGACCTCCAGTGTTCTATTGAAGAGCAGTGGTAAAAGAGGACATCCTTGTCTTGTTCCCGATCTTAGGGGAAAGGCCTTTAGCTTTTCGCCATTGAGAATGATATTGGCTATGGGCTTGTCATAGATGGCCTTTATTATGTTAACATATGGTCCTTCTTTCCCAAGAATTCCAAGGGCCTTCATCATAAATGGATGCTGGACTTTGTCAAAAGCTTTCTCAGCATCTATTGATATAATAATCATGTGGGGTTTTTTTTCTTGTTTTTGTTGATGTGGTGGATTACATTTATTGACTTTTGAATATTGAACCATCCTTGTGTTCCTGGGATAAATCCTACTTGGTCATGGTGGATTATCTTGTTGATGCATTGTTGGATTCTGTTGGCTAAGATTTTGTTGAGGATTTTTGCGTCGGTGTTCATTAGAGAGATTGGTCTGTAGTTTTCTTTCTTTGTGTTGTCCTTGTTCGGTTTTGGTATTAGTGTGCTGTTGGCTTCATAAATGTGTTTGGTAGAACTCCTTTCTCGAATTTTTGAAATAGTCTATGTAGGATAGGTACTAATTCAGTTCTGTATGTCTTGTAGAATTCATTTGTAAAGCCGTCTCGAGCTGGACTTTTATTTTTGGGAAGGGCTTTGATGACTGTTTCAATTTCACTGCTTGTAATTGGACTGTTTAACTAGTCTATATCTTCTTTATCTAACTTTGGGTGATTGTAGAGTTGCAGAAATTTGTCCATCTCTTCTAGGTTGTTGAACTTGTTTGCATATAGCTTTTCATTGTATTCTCTAATTATACTTTGATTTCTTCTGTGTCTGTTGTGATTGTCCTCTTTCTTTTGATATCCTATTTATTTGTGTATTCTCCCATTTTTTTTATTTGTTAGCCTAGCTAGGGGTTTGAGACTTCTGTATTTTCTTGGTTGGTTGTTTTTATTACTTATTATGTTTATAGAGGTAACAGTTTACAATACTGTATTTAACTCAGAGGTATACTTTCAGATCCCTTCATGTGTATATATCATGCTGTATCCACCACCAATACATTCACAGTCCTCTAGCATGGTAGTCCATTGGACTAATCCACCATTTGCTCTCATCCTCCCCTACTCTTCCCTCACCTGCATAGCCTTAATAGTCAGATTTCTTAGTTTCGTTTTGTCTGCTATGCACTTCTCTATCTCATCTTAGAATCAATTTGAGCTTTTTCACAATGTACCAAAATAAAGAGACCCAGACAGGACCTGTTTTTTTTGTGACCTAAACTTGAAATCACATGTTATAACTTGTAGTGACTAGAACATTCAGGAATCTCTGTTTAAATTCAAGGGAAAGGACTCAGATCTTACTTCTCTTGGAAGGAGTGTCAAAGTTATAGCATGGGAACATGTTTGATGGGAGCTATTTTTGTCTTACTGTCATTTAAGGAAATGTTATTTGCCACAGGAATGAAGATGGAACACAGAATATGTTGTTTTATTTAATGAGACTGTGCAGGGAAGGTAAAATTATGGGAAATTTATGCAGCATATAACTCTATATAGTTTTTCTCTCCCACTTCTAGGAGGATTAAGAACAACACTTATTATCTTGATATTTGAGAAATAATCTCTTTTTGAAATACACATGTATCCTTACAAAAATCCCTTTACTTGTAATTTATTGTGAAAATCAAAGTTTACCAATAATCAAGTAAATTATTTTATTGATCCATGCATGTTTTCTTTTCCCATTGTTAAAATAAATAGATGTCATCAAGAATATTGACTGGGGAAATATATGGAAACACAAGCAAAATATATAACACTGGCACATATGGAAAATTGAAGAGGATGTTTCCTAATTGTCTAATACCATCATAGTATAAAGCAATTGTTATAATGGTATGTACACTAGGACAATTGCAAGCCGGGTCATCTATATGTTCTAAGAGCTCACACTTTGGAGTAAAGTAAAACAGTTTTGGAGAAAATGAAACATTTTATCTTTAAAGTCATTTGAATTTTAAGAAATTGATTTGATGTCATTATCTGTAGGAAAATTGTATAGAATTAAAATGTAATAATTGGGGCCTTCTGGTGGCTTAGGGGTTAATGTTCAGCATTATCACAGTATCACCACTGGGGCCTGAATTTGATCCCTGGCCAGGAACCTAACCCACACATTGTGCAGCAAACCTCTCATGTCTTTCCCACTGCTCCCATAGTAGTGTAGTTTAGTAGATCTGCCTGTTCTGTTCCCCACTCTGTCTCTGGTGAATCCTCTCACGCCTGACACCTCTGGCCTACACCCCAGTTCTTCTATGCATAAAATAAATAAATAAATAAATCTTAAAAAATAAAATGTAATAATTAAGAGGTTATAAAATTCATTATATATACGCATTTATTCAATACAGTCATTGACATATTTGAGTTTAAAATTACTAATATTTCTTTTAAGCAATAAAATATAATAATTAACAGGTTATAAAATTCATCATATACTCATTTATTCAATACATGCATTGATATATTTAAGAGATTAAAATTGCTTATATTTCCTTCAAAAGGCTAGAAATCCACACTTGTGCATTGATTCATAATTTATTTTCAACTGCCCTTAAAGAATGTCCACCCAATATAAACTAGAAAATAAAATCACATATAAGAATGTATGATTCGTTTCAAAGGAAATTGTGCTTTCTTACTATGTTTAAAATTGATATTTTAAAATAAATAATTTTACAAGACATAACTCTACATCATTCTTTTTAAGTTCAAGTTCTCTTGGAACATCTTAAGCATATTTAATAATGACAAAATTCATTGCATCTAAGAATTTTAAAAGCATGTCTTTTAAACAAAACATGGGCCATATTTAAATTATCTAATATATCCAGTGCTCCACAAACCTATCTTCTATAATGCAATAAAAACCCTTATTTCATTTTATTATAAAGTGCTTTTAGAGCAAATAAAATTTCTGATCTTTTTTCTAACTAAACTTCATGTGAAAAGCAGTAAGTAAAGTTAAAAAGAATGTATAGATGGAATTTCTAAACTCATGTAAGCCAAGGTGATGGAAATATTAGACACCATTCTTAAACCAGATCAATATAGTTTTCATTCATATTTTTATGTTAATTATTTCAATACACAGTATTACTTGTCTAAAGAACAACATATCTTTCTAAATGCAGATTTGAGGGTTTCTTTAACTTGCTGATTCCTCAGAGTATAAATAAAGGGGTTAAGCAAAGGGGCAACTGAAGTATTCAGCACAGCTACTCCTTTGGTTAAAGTCACTCTTTCATTTGCTGATGGCTTTATGTAGATAAATATACAACTGCCATAAGTAATAGAGACAACAATCATGTGAGAAGAGCAGGTGGAGAAGGCTTTTTTCTTTTGCTGAGATGAAGGGAATTTTAGGATTGTCCTGATGATGGAAGAATAAGAAAGTACCACTAATAACAATGTGATGATGAGTATAAGCACAGCTAAAATAAAGGATAGCAACTCCAGTAAATGGGTGTCTGTGCAAGAAAGTTGCAGAACAGGGGAAATATCACAAATGAAATGATCAATTATAGTTGAAGCACAGAAATCTAGGTCAAGACACAGAACGAGTGGAGGAAAAACAATCAGAAATGCAGTTACCCAAGAACTGAGTACAAGCTTGTGGCACACTTGACTTCTCATAATGGATGTGTAATGCAAAGGTTTGCAGATGGCGACATAGCGGTCATAGGACATAGCTGCTAGAAGAAAAAATTCTGTAACTCCCAAGAATATGTAAAAAAATAATTGAGATATACAGCCATTGTAGGAAATGGTATTTTCCCTGGTTACAGTGGTGATTAGGAATCTAGGGATGCAAGCACTTGTGAATGAAATTTCCAGGAAAGAGAAATTACGAAGGAAGAAATACATTGGGGTCTTGAGACGGGGATCCAGTAAAGTAAGAAAGATGATCATTAAGTTTCCAATCAGACTCAACAGGTAATTTAGGGAAAAAAAGAAGAAAATTATAATTTGTAACTGAGAATTATCCGTCAGTCCCAGAAGGATAAATTCTATCTGCCTACTATGGTTTTTCATTTCCATTTTGTGATCAAATCAAATTCTAGAAATAAAGAGGCACAAAAACAAGACATCACATGAGCAACTTTATAGCCAGGATATGATATATAAAAATCCCCATATTCATAAACATATTCATTTATAGATAAATTCTTAAACTTTAGATTTCCTATTGAAAAGTCATTTAAAGTACCAATGTAGCTTCTTGCAACATCTCAGTGAACTGATGATGAAGACATAAAAATTACAAAAGGAAAGAGAATTAGTACCACAGCAAAATAAATACTAGTTAAATTTAGGGAAAAACTGAATATAAAGTAAATACAATCATATTTACAAAAAAAAAACCATATTATTTAAGGATTTATTTAACATTTTGCTATGTGTAATTGAGATCATGAGAATAAAGGAGAAAATGTTTGAATTTTCTTCAAATTCACTATTAAGATGCATTGAAGGAAAATAGTAGTAAAGAGAATTGTGGGAAATACTGTTTGCAGCATCTTTGTATCAAAAATACTACTAACTGCTGATACACTAAAACATAGCATTTAATTTTATTTTTCAATTATATAACTCTAACCATAATTCTTCAAACTTTAAACAAAGAGTATATTATGTTGAATAAGTGCTCATCTGTTGATTTCACTATCCAGATTTAGATGTACTATTAACAAATTAAATGATCTTGTTTAAGTTGTTAAAACTTTGTAAGTTTCTTTTAAATGTCTATAAAAATCACAGTAATTCAAATGTGGCTGATACATTCAATTTAAAAGTGTAGTAATATATTCTTTAAATAACATACTACTAAAATGCAATATAGTTAGACTAAAATTCCTATTTTAAGTATTTATTTGAAAAATATCGTGAAAGAGACAGACCTCTGAAAATTCTATAGAAAAATATACATTTGTGGGGGGAAATGACATATGTAATTACAAAAGATTCTTAAGCAAGCCAAAACAAATCCTTGGAATTTGCAGAACTGAAGGTACTAGAGGAGATAGTGTGGAATAAGTAAATTGTAGAGGGGGGCCAAAGGACTGAGATGGTGAATCACTGGTGCCTTAGTGGTGTGGTAACAGACATTCAAAGAGGTATGAATTATACCCTTAAGACATGGTGTTGTAAACAAATATACCTCAATTTAAAAAACAGTAAAAGTTTAAAATAAATTTTTATTAATTTTATCCATTAACATAATTACATTTTGAATATACATTCTCCTTAAAAAGTTATAAATATATTTTAGTTACAAAATGTTTTCTATAAATTCACCCAAGCTTTAACAATGACAACATATGGCACATGCAGGTATCATTACTGAAAATGTACATAATAATATTAATTAAAAATAAACTACTCTTTAAGTGAAATATTAAATTATAGTACATTTATGTGTTCACTTAAAAAATCACTTATCCTTAAAAGCACCTACCAAAAAAAAAAAAATCCAATCACACATCTTGTTCCAAGCTTCCCTAATTTATTATTTTAGAAAAGCAAAATAATAAAGTATGGGTGGATTAAAAACTAATATATCTTAGAGCCATATTTTCAGTAATACAAATCTAGTGATGCACTTCATTTTCTTCTAACCTGATGAAAACTTTGTTACAAATTTGCAAAATGGCAAACTATTCCTAAATAAATTAGAACATGAACACCAGTGAAAAGGAAAAATGAGAAGTTAATAAGTCATATAGTATAAAATGTTTTCTTTTTTTTTTTTAAGCTCATACAAGAACTGGGGTACAGGCCAGAGTCGTGTTCAGTGCCCTGGCCAGGGGAAGGAATGAACTCGTGCTGCAGTGGCTGTGGTTTGCTTCATAGTGCATTGCTTAACCCACTGCGCCACCAGGGTGGGCCCAATGTTTTCTTTTTTTAAATTAAAAATACTTAATCTATACGCTTTTTTATTAAAATTTGTCAACTAGTATCTTTGCCTATTCTGATTTTTTTAATTATTGAATACATATTTTTCCTTCTACATTATTTAGTTCATTATCTCATTAAATTCACAAACCCCACATCATTCATATTAAAAATAGCAACTTTGGGCCTCCCTGGTGGCACAAGGGGTTGAGCATAGCACTGTGGGGCTTCTGCAGCCACTGCAGCCTGAGTTCAATCCCTGACCAGGGAAGGGACTCACAGAGAGTGGCAAACCTCTCCTGTTTCCCCACTGCTCCCCTCAGCAGTGTATTTCAGTTGATCTGCCTGTTCTGCTCTCCACTCTGTCTCTGTTGAATCCTCTCACCACCACCCCAGCCCCCACACCTCTGGCCTGTACCTCAATTCTTGTATGCGTAAAAAAATAAAATCTTTAAAAAATAAATCATTTGTTTCTCATTTCATATTTCTTTTCCTTTAATACTATTTTTCTGAAAATGGTAGATCTTAAGGAAGTTCAGATGAATTTACATCTATCTTTCTTAATTTCATCTTCATTTGGCCCTGTTCCTTTTGTTAATACACTCTTGCTCTGCTAAATAGGCACTTCTCCAAAGAAGACATACACATGGTCAACAGACACATGAAAATATTCATCATCACTCATCATCAGAGAAATGCAAATCAAAATCACAGTGATATACCACCTCACACTACTGAGAATGGTTCATATCAAAAAGACCAGAAATGAGTTTTGGCAAATGTGAAGAAAAGGAACCTGCTTATTCTGTTGGTGAGAATGCAGACTGGTCTAGCCCCTATGAAAAGCAGTGTGGAGATTTCTGAAAATACTAAAACTAGATGTGCCATATGACACAGCAATTCCACTCTTAGGTATCTATCCCCCCAAAAAATGCAAAAACACTAACTCAAAAGGAAACCTGCACTCCCATGTGCATATTTCATGTTTCAAGTATTCAAAATATGAAAACAACCTAAGTGCACCAGAACAGATGGGTGGATCAAGAAGATGTGGTATAAATACAAAAAGAAATACTACTAAGCCATCAAATAAGAGAGATTCTTGTCATTTGTGTGGCAACATGGATGGGCTGCAAGGAATTATATTAAGTAAAATAAGCCAGAAGAAGAAAGATATTCACCAGATGGTGTCACTTATACATGAAACATAGAGAAACCAAGCAAAAGATCAGATAAAGACAAATTTTAAAAGCAACCCTTGAAAAATGCCAATAGATATTTGGCTTTCAGAGAGGGAGGGGGCAGGAAAGGGGTGAAAACGGGAATGTGGGAGGGTGAGAAATACAACAGTCTATGGTGGAGGAATATGAGTGTTTTAGTGGTGGAAGGTGCTATGGTGATTACACATGGGGGGGTAATCCTTTACTGTCAAAACACTAGCACGGATATAAAATAATGTTATTTCAATAACACTAAATTTCTAAAAATCTCTCTTTGCTCTAACTTCTATTTTTTCTGCAGAATACATCAAGCATTCCTGTATGTTCATTGTGGTTATCAGAGTAATCTCAAAACCATAAATCGGCTGTTCGGTAACCAGTGCAGATAATTATTTTTCAATAATTATCAATAATAAGCTATCATTGCCCAGTGTTGATCAGAATTAACAGTTCCAAAAAAAGACATTTTTCTGTTTCTAACACTGCATTAAATGTGAAGACAATTGTTCAGGAACTCCAAACATATGTTTGAGTAACGTCTAGAACTGTTCAAAATCTCTATATCTAGAATGCAATAGAATGATTATCATTCCCCCACAATTCTGCAGTGCACTGTCTGATCTAATCACTAAACTATTAGTAATACAGAAATTAGTTTTTCCCACAGTAAGCTTGGAATAAATGCAACATATATTCTAGTGTATCCCAAAGAACTCTAACAGAATATTCTTTGGCAAAAGAAGTTGAACATATATCTATATGTGAATTTAGGCAGTATTTATAAATTTTAAATTAAAATAATACCACTATTTTACTCACCATTTGCAGTATATATTGGTATCTTTTTCTTCTTGGGTCTAGATTAAGGATTAACCATAATGAGAGGCAGACATTCTCACTGGAAAACAATATTTAATTCTTTAGGCAGATAAATTAATATGAAATTTATATTAATATAAAATAATTTTAAGTTATTTTAAGCAAATTCAAAAAAGAGCTAAATTGTAGTGATTTTAGTAACACAAGTTTTCTTATGTTTCTTCATATATATCTTCACATTAGGTGATATCTCTGCTTTGGATAATAAAGCTTTCTAATAAATTACTCTTTGATACCATATAATTAAAATATGTGTTAACAATTAATTCCACATCAGAAACAGTCAGAAGGATCATCATAACTGAGATGATTAGCTTGAAACTTAACAAATGTTGGTGGTTTCAAATTATATAAAAGATGTGTTTGTGTCTTTACAGTAAATCTAAGGGGATGGTGTCTCTAGGGAGGAAAAAAAAGAAAAATTATTCAAAAGATCTATAAAACACCACTATAGGATGTTTTCATTATTTAATAAATACACCTATAATTTAAAGTATAAGGATATAAAGTTAGAGTTGGCTCATTTAAAAGTAATCATTTCAAGACAATAATGAAAACATTGCAAGCTAGCAAATTATTTGGGGATGTATTAATAGCTATGTTCCAAGAGACCAAGGTAATTTCTTTTGAGAGTTTTCTTTTCCTCAGTATGTGAATCCAACACTAAAAGAACAGCATGCAGATACCTACTACAAATACTATTGCAATGTGTTTTTTAAAGCAATTGTGTTCAATATTTAATATATATATTACTGAAGTAAATATTTATTCTCAAATAATAATGTAAGATCCTTCACTAGCTCAGTTGGTAGAGCAGAAGACTAAATGGTCTCATGAAATAAAACAACTAATGTAGATAGATATGAAATGGGAATAAAAGACAGTCCAAAGATCAAAGAAACCCAAACCTGGTATTCATTTTATTAAATAAAAACAATTTGAAAAAAATTACATAGGAAATAGTTTTTTAAAAGAAATGTAGTTATTTAAGGTGCTTTGAATAAAGGGAGCTTCACTGATATAATGTTAATAGAGCCTTTGGTATCACATAGATTATAAAAATGAGGTTCATGTATCACAGTAATCTGAAAATTAAAAATAGGGGAGATATAAATTTTTTTATAAAGTGGTTAATGGATAACTGAAGAAGGTGAGTTGTGCAAGAAAAACAAACTTAACACTTAGATTATAAGTGAATCCTTGTATATGTGTTTTATGTAAACATTTAAATCTGCCCAAAGAGAAGTTTTTTTTAAGATGTTAATGTTAACAAATGTTAAGAAAGTAAGTCATAAATTATTACAAGAATATTTAAGCAAATATTTAAAATCAAGATTTAAAACCTCTCTAATAATGACAATAGCTTCAGAAATTAAACAAAACACAATATATTTTATGTTTCAACCAAACTTTTTCTATACCAACATGATTAATTGTATTAAATTTAGTAACAAATCATGAAATAGAGTTTTAAGATACAAGACTAGCATATACTCAATAGCATGAATATATGCAAACATCTTGGAAATTTATAAGGAATCTTTTATTAAAATACAGGGAAACAGTAGTAATATTCTGTTCATAACTAAGGCAAAAATTACCAGAAAGTTTTGAAGAAATGTATATCATTAGCAAACAACAAAATAAGAATTAAGTGAACAAAGAGAAAACTATTATTAGAATCATTGTTTTGACATAACTTAGTGAACTGATAATATGCCTTGAACTTGGTGTTATTAAAATACCTCCTAGGACACTGTCCCAATTTGTAGGAGCATTAGTTGACTTAGTTCTGATTTCCACGTGTAGGGCAAGTGTGGTGAAGGTTATCAGCTTTAATGCTAAGAGCTCAACAGAGATGCAGAGGTCCAACAGTCTGTGGCTTGGATTTTGGCCAAGCAAAGTAAAGCACCTTGTTAATATCCCTTGAAGTACCAGACCTCACTGAACATCAGCAAGAACACTAAAGAATGCCTCAAGGTTATGGACCACAGTCTAGACCAAGGGTCAGATACTTGAAGACTGAGGGTAAAATCCAGTCTCACCATGGTTGTTGCAAGTAAAGTTTTATTGGAACATTCCACTCCCACATATTTGTATATTTTCTGTGGCTACCGTTAATATCAGAGTTGACTCATTTAGTAAAGATCTCATAAGTCAGAAGCCGGAAATGTTTTCTATCTGTTTTTTACAGAAAATGTCTACCCACTTCTGTCTTTAAACTTTGGGCAGATGCAATGCTACGGGTATGAAATTTTTAAATATATATATGAGCAAAAAAATGAAAAAAAAAATGAAGAAAAAAATCAAGAAATTAATGACTATATTGTTTAAAATCCAATAATAAGACAATGTCATTAATAAATTTGTTGAAATAGCTGACTTATCATGTGTAGGAAATTTTTGAGTTAATGTACCAATGGCCAAATATTCTTCAAGTAATGAAAGCTATGGATACAAATAAATTAAAATCTAACATGACTAGATGAAACTATAAATAAATATTTTATAAGGTTTGATAAAATTTTTTCTAATGAAAGCAAATTTAGAAACGATAAGGAAAAACTTAGATGTAACTCAAGACTGACTAATAAGTACATCAAATGTCATAGACTACCTTCAAGATATGCAAAAATAAGATATATAGGTGTAATATGTATACTATTCCATAGTATATAAACACTTCACAAAAAGCATATGGAACAAGCCAACACTCCAATATTCAAAATTGCGAAGTCCAAGAACAGCCCAATTAATAAATAATGAATGACTGATAAGCAACTGAAAAATTGTTTTGTCTCTTAGCAAGGAACCCAGGCTGCTTCTCACTATCCTGTATAAGTTTGTCATCCTCATGCTTTCCCCTCCTGCCACAATATGGCCACCCTGGCTTCAAGTGTCATTTTACTGTTCCAAGCAAACAGAAAAGCTCAAGGGAAGGCTTTCTCCTTCCAATTTTCTTTAATTAACTTATTTATTTTCTTAATCTTTGTCTATTTTTGGATATTTGGTTTCTCCCCCTCTTCTATATTTCCTGTAGTTCTCCCACCATAATAACAACTATTATCCATCATCATAGTTCCTTGTGCTCTACCCTCCCCTGCTTTGACCCCTATGCTTTACCCAGCCCTGCTATATACCTCAGATCCATATTAGTTTACAAGTTTCATCATTTCTTTTTTTTCCCTGACACCTCGTTTGGTTTCGCTATATTCCACATACAAGTGAAACATTTGAAATTTATCTTTCTTCTCCTAAGTTATTTCACTTAGCATAGTCCTTCTGCTCCATCCCTGTTGCCCCAGTAGCATGAGTTTATATTTCTAATCACTGAGTAGTATTCTATGTTGTATATGCACCATATATCTTTATCTACAGATCTGTTTGGGGGCATTTAGGTTGTTTCCATATCTTGACTATTGTAAATAGTAAGTAGTAATGCAATAAACATAGAAGTGCAGATTTTCTTTCATTTTTATGTCCTTTGGGTAGACTCCCAGATCGGGTCATATGTTGTCCTTTTTTTTAGTGTTTTCAGGTATCACAGAGATTTCCATAGTAACCAGCCTAAATTACATTCAGACCACTGAGGTGATGGTGCACTGGTGAGATGGTGATGGGGAACACATGGGGAATACAATAGATGGCAAGTATATGTAAATTTTAAAAAAAATTTATATTAATAAAAAAAATTACATTCCCACCAAAAGTGGAAGAGAACTCCATTTTCACCACATTGTCACCAGCATAACATAGTTTATGAAAATATTTAAATCTGTCCAAATATGGAGAAAGTGTTAATGTTAAAAAGATAAGTCAAAAATTATTTCAGTCATATATATAATCATTTATATAAATATATATATAACCATACATGATTTCAAATAGCTTCAGAAATAAAACAAAACACAAATACATTTTATATGTATTACCCAAACTTTTTCTATACCAACAACATTAATTTTATTAAATTTATATAGCCAATCATGGAGTTGCATATTTAAGATATGTTATTCATATATTTAGTAGAATGAATATATGTAAGCATATTTGAAAATATAAGAATGTTTTTATTCAAAAGAGTGTAAGGGCAGTAGTTTGTAAGCCAAAAATAATCAGAAAGTTTTGAACAAATGTTGTTCATATTGCTATCACTAGCAATATGAATTAAGTGAACAAAGAGCAAAGTACTACTAAGATCATTATTTTAACATAAATTAGTGCACTGATAATACATCTTAACCTTGGTGTTATTAATACATCTTCTAGTCTCCAAGTATATTGTCCCAATTCCTAGGTGCATTAGTTAGTTTTTGTTTCCTATATTATTTTTAATTTGCACCCATTAGGGACTTTGAACAGGGTTACCAAGGACACTTTTTTAAAATTTAGTTGACAGTTGACTATATAAAGCATACTCATCATCACTGTGGTGAAATATTTAAGGGAATCATAGCAAAAACTGTTACATCAGATCATCAATTTCACAAGAATCAGAAAATTTCTGCTTTACCTCTGTCTATTAGTTTCCTTCTATATGTTTATTCAGATTATGCAGAAATAATTGCTATTTTAACATTAACTGACATGGCAATTCATGATTATGAATTATGATTATGAATTATGACATAAGAATATGAAAATTTATATATCTTGTGCATGTATTTCCATGGTTACCTTTGAATGAAAGTTGAAAGTATGACTAGATTATATACAAGTTGCTACAAAGAATACTTGTTTAGTGGTGAGACTCATTAAAGATCTATGTGGATAAAACAAAAACAAAAGCCTGAAAAGTAAGTATTTCCATATTTCCCAAATTAATTTTTATTCAGCAATTTAGAGAAATAGACTATCTCCTATAACATTCTTAATTGTGTATAAATATATGTAAATGCACATGTTTATATATAAACACACACGTATGCTTTTTTTTTATATCAACTGGTAGGACAAAAGGGGGTTTTTTTTGCATCCTCAGATAGGACCAAGGTCTGCTGGGAGTTTTTGTTACAGATTACAATAGGGAATGAAGAGAATGTGACAGTAAGAAGGAGGGAAGGTGGATTATGGTGACAAACAATCCTGCTTCTCACATAATTATTACAGGTATTTCAAGTGTGGGTCTGCAGAAGCACATAGGGTGACAACATTTCAACATTTTTTTTTTTTTTGCATGAAACTGTGTCAGTGTTTGTCCTCTCTGAATGTATCTCGAAATTCTAAATGCTGCCTTTGTTGTACAGATTCCTTCCAGGACCATTTTGACAAAGAAGAAAATCAAGGGCAGTTTTGTTTGAAACTAGCCATCTTAAAAAAAAAAAAAAAGAAACTAGCCATCTAATAACACACCATCCAATAGAAGATGCTAATTCTAATCTAACTAGACTATGGTCAAAGTAGCTTGTTCTACATATTTATAAAATCAAAATAATACCTTTACACACTTACGGGACTTTTAGTAAATGTGGCAGTAAATATAATACAATAGAAATTACTGTTAGAATATATCTACAACTTTTTAAAGAACTTACTATCTTACACTTATGTTTTTAGAATCCCGTTTTTTTTTTTTCACATTGTCCATATTAGAAATTATTTAAGTGAGAAGTCCTGTGGACTGTGACCAGCAGAGCTGATGACGTGTCCAATTCAAGACACTATATTCTACTCAAAAATTGTGCTTCCTTCCCACTGAGTTCTCACCGTTCCTCCTGCTGAATGCATGAGTTTTACAGTCTGCTGTCAATGCCCAGTTGTTTTTTTGGGGGGGAAGGGTCTTTGTTTTTGTTTTTATATTTTAACTTTTATTTATTTTTTCCTTACAAAGTTTGCTTTCTTTTCTGGGTGTAGTCTCCATAGAATTTCCACCACCAATTCACCCATGCACCATCACTAGAGTCCCTTGCGCTCTTCCCTTCCCTGCCTTGATCCCAATCCTTCTTTCTTCCCTGCAGAATGTCTCAGTTTTGTGGATGTCTGTTTATATTCACAACAACAACAAAACTGGCAACAAGACAAGAAAATGATCAGTTTTTGAGTTTGCTTTGCTTTTATTTGACATTTTGCTTAGTTTCTCTATATCCAACTGTGGTGACATCATTTAGCATTTGTGTTTCTTTTTATTATTTCACTAACATAATCCCCTCCAGCATATCCATACTGGCATGAGTTTATCTTGTTTTTTAGTCATCCAGTTACATTGTATCTCCACTAGCAATACATGAAATTTTCCATTGCCTCATATTCTCCCACACTTGCTATTGTGAGTAAATTTAATTTTTATTATGCCAATAAATGTTTACAAATAATTTATTTCCTTTTAGTTTTCATTTCTTTGATGACAAACAATTTTGAGAATCTTTCAAGATTCTACGTGCACCTGTGTGTCAACCTATGTACACCTATAGCCAAAAATTTGGGATCTTTTTTATTGGGCTGTTTGTGTTTTCATTAGTAATTGTGTGTGTTTGTGTTACACATACATATATCCTGTACATATATATGTTACATTTCTTTATCATCATCTGTATAGAGCATGTATTTAGAAATCTAGTATTCAGATATATTTATTTCACCTGTGTATTTATAGTAAATATATCACCTTTGGCAGTTTTTGTCTTACAAATATCTTCCCCTAGTATATGACTTTCCTTTTCACTTTTAAAACACTGGTGGTTTTTTTAGCTTTATAATCAATTGCATATTTCTTTCTGATTGTGATCACATTTAACTATATGTATTGTATTATTGTAGCAGCACCATTTATGATGGTTTTTTTTTCTTCTCTCAAACTGCTTTATGTTACTCTATTTCAGTCTTCGAAATCCTGTGTATATTATCTTTGCTATCTGCAAAGTGATAGTATTTATTCCTTATAATTTGGATAACTCCTTTCGTTAACATAGTTGCTCTGAATAGAACTTCCTACACTGTACTGAATCACAGTACTGAGAGGCCATCCTGTGTGTTCACAAGCTGAGACAAAACTTTTCACCACTGAGTATAATGTGGTCTGTGTGTTTTTAATATATAAACTTTGTTAAGTTGAGGTCTGTTCCCATGTTCCTACCATGCTCATTTTATTCAGTGTTTTTTTTTATCACAAATGGATATTGAAACATACCAAATGCTATTTAATTAAAGCAGAAAACAAATCCACTTTGACTTCATTAATCTTCTCTCTTGTTTTTTTTTTGGTTTTCAACTTTCTAAATATTTCCTTTTATTTTCTGTCTCCTCTTTTAATATTTCCTGGTTGATTTTTACAGGCAGAGTAACTAAAACATCAGCTTATAATGAGAAATCACACATCAGTAACAACATTCATCTTGCTGGGACTTACAGATGACCCACAGTTGCAAGTGCTGGTTTTTGTCTTCTTACTTCTGACATACATGTTAAGCATAACTGGGAACTTAATAATTATCAGTCTTACCCTAGTAGATTCCCAACTTAAGACACCTATGTACTTTTTTCTCCGAAATTTCTCCTTCTTAGAAATTTCATTCACCACAGTCTGTATTCCCAGGTACCTTTACAGTTTATCAACTGGAGATAATACCATTACTTATACTGCTTGTATCAGTCAATTATTTTTTATTGTACTTTTAGCGGCCACAGAATTTTTTCTCCTGGCAGCCATGTCCTATGACCGTTATGTGGCCATCTGCAAGCCCCTGCATTATGTGACCATCATGAACACCAAAGTCTGCACCATCCTCATTGTCTGTTGCTGGCTTTCTGCAGTGATAATCATCCTCACACCACTTGGCATGGGCCTCCAGCTAGAATTTTGTGACTCCAATGCCATCGATCATTTTGGCTGTGATGCTTCTCCTCTCTTTAAAATTTCGTGCTCAGATACCTGGTCCATAGAGCTGGTGGTCATTTTCTGTGCAGTGTTGATCTTCATTGTCACACTGATAGCAGTTGTTCTTTCCTACATCCATATCATTAGGACAATTCTAGGATTCCCTTCTGCTTCACAAAGAAAGAAAGCTTTTTCCACTTGTTCTTCTCACATGATTGTTGTTTCCATCACCTATGGCAGCTGTATTTTCATCTATATCAAGCCTTCAGCCAAAGAGCAGGTGGATATTAATAAAGGAGTGTCTGTGCTTACGACATCAATTGCTCCTGTGTTGAATCCCTTCATTTATACTTTGAGGAACAAACAAGTGAAACAAGCTTTCAATGACACAATTAAAAGAATTGCATTTATTTTAAACAAGTAAGAGCACATAGAATTGGAACAATCAAATGAAAAGTAGAGGTTCATAATTTAGCATTTTTGGATCTCCCCAACAGCTTAGTTAATATATTTTGATCTTTTCAATCATCATTTGTGAATCAGTTTGGATTAAGTCATTTCTCCCTCTCTTAATCTCAATAAAATGTTTCTCTTGAGACAGCATAAGAATTTATTTGCAGGAACCAAAATCATGCCTTATCCAACACAAAGGCTATATTGTATTATTTTAAAAGTTGCTATATAATATGTTAAATATAGTGTCTATGATTCCCAGGAAATTTTTGAAATAGCAGTTTTGATAAAATCCTTTGTTTTAATATGATAATATGCTAAAAGAAACAGTTGAAATATAAAAGAAGTAGTTCATCTTTGTATTAAGGTGTTGGTAAAACAATCTTTAAGACAAGAACTTAAACTAAACATATCAAGTAAGATAAATACATGTCAACCAAAATCAGAAAATAAATACAAGAAATGAGGAAACAAACATGTAGAAAATATATTATTTCCAGACAAGGAAAAATAAGACCTCAGCTACTTGACAATAGCAGGCAAGCATTCATATATCTATACATATAAACAATAAAAATAAAGCGATATTTTAAATAACAAGAGAATTTTTTGCCTCTGTCAGGCAACATATTTAGTCTGTTTCCTGCATGTAACTATAATAAAGCTGAATCAACTATATGAGGAAATCTTTGACAATAATTCAAAAGAATCCCTCTGTAAAGAGACTTTCAGAAAATGACCTAGAGATTAAGATCAACATGATTGTTCCTCTGAGATATGTTTGAAACGATCAGATCAGGTAACAAAGTTAGGCTCCTCAGCTCACTGTCAGACTGCTCTGGGACCTGGGCAGAGCTCCCCACACGGCCATGACTGAGGGTCTGATGTTCCACGTGTAGGGCAAGTGTGGTGAAGGTTATCAGCTTTAATGCTAAGAGCTCAACAGAGATGCAGAGGTCCAACAGTCTGTGGCTTGGATTTTGGCCAAGCAAAGTAAAGCACCTTGTTAATATCCCTTGAAGTACCAGACCTCACTGAACATCAGCAAGAACACTAAAGAATGCCTCAAGGTTATGGACCACAGTCTAGACCAAGGGTCAGATACTTGAAGACTGAGGGTAAAATCCAGTCTCACCATGGTTGTTGCAAGTAAAGTTTTATTGGAACATTCCACTCCCACATATTTGTATATTTTCTGTGGCTACCGTTAATGTCAGAGTTGGCTCATTTAATAAAGATCCCAGAAACCAAAAGCCAGAAATGTTTTCTATCTGCTCTTTTACAGGAAATGTCTACCTCCTTCTCTTTACACATTGGACAGGAATGCTGAAATTTTAAACATATGTATGTTATAAAAGATATAAAAGAACAAGAAAAATTAAGAAAAAAATCAAGAAAATATGAAAGATATTATTTAATATCAGGAGAAATAGGACAATGTCACTAATAGTGCTGATACAACTCACTAATCATGTGGAGGAATTTGTAGATTTAATGTGCCCCTGGTCACATATTGTACAAATAAAGAAAGCTATAGGTACATATAAATCAAAACCTAAAGTTTCTAGAATACAATATAAGAATTAAAGTTTTTCTAATGAAAGCAAATTTAGAAACTATAAAGCAAAACTTAGATATGGCTTGACTGACTAAAAAGCGCATCAGATATCATAGACTACATTCAAAGATACACAAAAATAAAATATATTTGCCTAATGTGTAATTATCTGTAGTGTATGGACTTTTCACTAAATACATAAGGACAAAGCCAACACTCCAATATTTAAAATTGGCAAAGTCTAGGTACAGCCTAATTAATAATTAAGAATGAATGGCTGACAAACAAAATATATAACACTGGCACATATGGAAAATTGTCTGATTAGCAAAACACTATTAATAAAATAATTATTTCAAAATGTTGAAGCTCTTTTAAAGCTCTGTTTACTTTAATGGTTTTTAGTGCTCTACCTTCCGGTCCCCTAGGACACTGTCCCTATTGCTTTGTTCTATTTTCATTGTTAATTATACAACAAATTAATAACTTTAAACTAAGGTTACAAAAGATAATTTCATCTGTTTACTTTATCACAGCTCACCTGTGATTAGTATAGATTAAGTATAGGAATAGTCCCTTCAGTTTTCTTAAAACAAAGCTTGCTGGCATTCATTATCTATAGGTATAGATTAAGTAGGGAATAGTCCCTTCAGTTTTCTTAAAACAAAGCTTGCTGGCATTCATTATCACACTAACATGTGTCTTTATCACCTACATATAGACAATTTTAAGATTCTCCTCTGCACAGCAAAGGGAAAAAAAGTTTTTTCACTTGTCTCCATCATTTATGACAAGTGTATAATAATTTGTATCAATCCTTCTTCCAAGGACAAGTTCTCTCATTAACAATCATGAAAATATCTTTCTAGAAAATAGAAATGTTCTCTCGCTATCATTCATTTATATGAAATCTCCCATAACACACATACATGCAGTAAAAATTCAATGGTACATACACCAATAGCAGACTGACATATTTACTAGGATTTTACTCATTTTTGAACTTTTGGAAAATACTCACTGAAAGTTAAATACACAGGATTTCATCTATAAGAATATATTAACATTATTAAAGTTTTAGTATTTATGTAAGATGGCATTCAGTAAAGGGATACTTTTACTGATTATGAAAAGTGAGATAGTTATAAGACCTCAGCAATAATAGATGACCTATTGGGCAGCAATTAGAAATAGTTGATAATGTGGAAAATAGGGAATAAGCTCTCATTGTGAGTTAGAAAATCGCCTTCTGATGACAATGCTGTGCTAAAGAGGATGGCATTTTCTACCAGACTATACCCTGAGCCACAACTGGTATCCCTGCCCTATGACAGTGCCCACTGTGGACACTTCACTCAGTATCCTGGGCCTTTAGCAACAGAAGACAGTATTCACCAAATTAAACAAAAGAAAGATGTTGTTCAAAGCTCTGGTAGTACACATATCTTGGTTTCTGAAGGAAATATTTTTTCAAAATATACAGGAAATTAAATTTGGACCTCTAAAGACATTACTTAATTACGAGTTAGAAACTTCTGATTATCTATTGATATACTTGGGGACACTTGAGAGATAGCTCTCATGTTAATCCACAGTGATATAGAGCCCAGTCTTCAGTCTTAATATTTTACTGAGATAAATATTGAGCCAACATGGGGGACATCAAAATACTAATATGGATAACGAAAAAATGGAAAACTATCCAGTGACACTTTTTCATCTCCAACAACCCTGATGTAATCTGTAAATTGAGTGAGTGCATGTAAATTGACACACAGTTAGTTTTGTTCAATGATTCCATTTATACCAGTTATAGCAACATGATTACCAATATTGCACTCCTGGCTTCTTACCCACCTTGGTTGGACAATATTTATATAGTAACACCACTTGGTTATAATCCCCACTGCAAATAATGTCTTGATGAAACTAAAGCATTCAGGTAAATGTGCATCAATAATCAGAGTGCACTGATTAAAACATGGAACTCTGGAGTCTTCTGTGTGATCACTTATTATGCAGAAGAAAAGATTACAGATTTTACCTCTCTCTGCCTTAGCAATCCCTTGTTGAAAATAGAGATACTATACCTCTCCAACTCAGAGGATGTCCTAAGAAATATATAGATGATATAATATGTTTATTTTGTATTTATTTATTTTAATAAGATTTATTTATTTATATATATTTGATATCAATTGTAGTCCCATGGAGTTCCCACCCCCATCACCCCAGTCCCTTGTACTCTTCCTGTCCTCATCTCTATCCCTCCTCCACCCCCACCCTCCCAACCCTCATGATGCCTTTGAATTGTCTTTGTTTTGGTTCTTGTTGTATTTATTTTTTTGATTGTTGTTCTTTTCCTTGAGCCCTATTTTTTGTTTGTTTGTTTCTTTATATTCCTCCTAGTAGTGAATCATCCCATATTTTTTTTTGTCTTTTGACTTATCGCACTAAATATAATTCCTTCTAGCTCCATCCATGTTTCTACAAATGTCTTTAGTTTATCTTTTTTAATTCCTGAATAGTATTCCACTGTATATATGTACCACATCTTCTTGATCCAGTCATCTCTTTTTGGGCATTTGGGTTGTTTCCAGGTCTTACCAATTATAAATAGTACTGCAATAAACATAGGGGTACAGGTACTCTTTTGAAATGGTGTTTTTGTGTCCTTGGGAAGAACCCTAGGAGTGGTAGGAATGCAAGTTAATCCAACCACTGTGGAAAGCTGTATGGAGGTTCCTCAATCTACTAAAAATAGAGCTACCACATAATATGTTTAGGCCAGTGCCTGAACATGGCAAAGATTTACAGGTGTTGTTATGATTATATTATTTTGTTGATTACATTAGCATATAATCACATTATGATTATATTATTTATTGTATATGTATATGATATGATTATACTGACATGTTATAGAAAGACACATTAGGGGTTGCTTTGAAAAGGCTGGTGAGGGGCCTCCCTGGTGGCGCAGTGGGTTGAGCAATGCACTATGAAGTGGACGGCAGTCACTGCAGCATGAGTTCGATCCCTGCTGCCGGCCAGGGAAGGGACCCACATGGCATGGTAGACCTCTCCTACCTGGCCCTGCTCCCCTCAGCAGTGTGTTTCGGCCGATCTGCCTGTTCTGCTCCCTGCTCTGACTGGTGGATTCTCTCACCTCCCCACACCTCTGGCCTGTACCCCAGTGCTTGTATGCATAAATAAAAAGTAAATCTTAAAAAAAAAGAAAAGGCTGGTGAGGTTGAAAGCAAGATAGCAACAGCTTGAGAAATTACTACAAAATATAAGAATGGAAGTAAAGAATGTATGTTTAGAGGAAACAAGATAGGGAATACACATTGGTGAGGATATTCAGCAGCTCATATATAGGTTTTCTCTTCATAACATGTTGTATAAATATGTTTCAATTTGAGCAGCTAAATTAAAGCATAAAAGATATCTTTAACATCCTTCAGCTGTCCATACGTTGAAGTATGACTTAATGATTACCTCACAGTATGACAAAAAAGTGCAAAATAACTATATTAAGCTACACAATGCTATCCAAAAAGTAGATTTGAAATAGTATACAAGAGACAGGTAAGGTTATAAATTTGGATGTTTTAGAATCAAAGCATCCTTTTCCCTTACAAAGAACATCAATAATATTAAGTCATCAAAATTATCATGCACATGTATATTGTTGTGTATATTGCATAGATAGATAGATAGATGTAGATAGATAGATAGATAGATAGATAGATAGATAGATAGATAGATAGATAGATAGATTTAGTTTTATTTTAGGATTTTATCAGTCACCTAACTTTTTCTTTCACTTTTATTATTTATTAGACTTCAGCAGTAAGCAATCTGAGGATTGATTCAGTCATTCAACCACCATCACCAAGGACCCAGGCTGATTTTAACTTTCTTGTATGTCTTTCCTAGTATGTCTTTCTTAGTATGTCTTTCTTGTACTAACTTTCTTAGTATGTCATTCTCATGCTCTCCCCTCCTGCCACTACATGGGCACTGTGGCTTCCAAATCATTTCAGTGTCCCAAGAAAGCAGAAATGTTTGAGGAAAGATTTTTGTCCTTCAAATTTTCTTTAATTAATTTATTAATCTTTGTTGATTTTTGGATATTTTATTTCTCCTCTGCTGTAGTCCCAGTATTCTCCCACCACCATGGCACCTATGATCGATCCCAATAGTCCACTGTGCTCTTCCTTTTCCTGTTTTTCCCCCTCTCCATCTCCCTGCCCTGTGTAAGCCTCAGCTCTATGTCAGCTTCCAAGTTTTGTCATTTCTTGTTTCTCCTGACATTTTGTTTGGTATCTCTACATTCCACATATAAGTGAAACAAGCCAATATTTATCTTTTTTTCTCCTGAATATTTTGCTTAGTGTACTCCCTTCCAGCTCCATTCATGTTCCCATAAATAACATGAGTTTATCTTTTTTGATCACTGAATAGTATTCCATTTTGAATATATATCACATCTCCTTGATTCTTGTCAGTTTGGGGACATTTAGTTGGTTTCCATATCTTGACTATGGTAAGTAGTACTGTATTAAACATAGGAGTGCAGACTTTGTTTAATTAGTGTTTTTGTATCCTTTGGGTAGATTTCTAGGAGTTGGAACTGTTGGATCATAAAGCAGGTTCATTTTTAGTGTTTTCAGGAACCTCCACAATTTCCAGAATAGCTGGACTAGATTACATTCCCACCAACAGTGGTAAAATGTTCCTTATTCACCACATCCTTCCCAGTATAATGTACTTTATGAAAAGATTAAAATCTTCCCAAAGACAGAGAATATGTTAATATTAACAAGGTAAGTCATAAATTATTATAATAATGTATAAATAAAAAGATCGGTATTTAAAATCTCTCAAGTAATGGCAAGAGATTCAGAATAAAACAAAGAGCCTCCCTAGTGGCGCAGGGATTAAAAACAGCAATATCAAGCTATCTTCACCATCTGCAGCATGAGTTCAATCCCCAGCCTAGAAACGAACCCACATGATGAAATAGACCTCTCCTGTCTTGCCTGCTGCTCACCTCAACAGTGTATTCCAGTAGATCTGCATCTTCTGCTCCCCGTTCTGTCTCTGGTAAATCCTTTTACCCCCCACACACACCTCTAGCCTACACCCCAGTTCTTGTATGCATAAATAAATAAATCTTAAAAAAATGAAATAAAACAAATGAAAAATATGTTTTATATGTTTGAACCAAACTTTTCTACATCAATACCATTAATTAATTATATTTAATTTAAATAGCAATCATATAAAAGAATTTTTAAGACACAAGGCATTTATATACTTAATAGCGTGAGTAGATGCAAACATAATTGAAAACTATAAGACACCTTATTCAGAAACAACGAAAGGGTAGTGATCTGTTCATGAGTAATGAAAAAATTATAAAAAACTTTTGAACAAATGTATATAATTAGCAATCAACAAAATATGAATTAAAGTAAACAAAGAGCAAAGTATTATTAGGATATTTATTTTAAAATAAATTAGTACACTGATAATACATCTTAACTTTGGTCCTATTCACAAATCTCCAAGGACAAGGGTCCAATTCAAAGGTTCATTAATTAGCTATTGGTTTGGATTTCTGTATTAATTTCACCCATTAGTGACTTTTAAATAGGTTCACCTAGGACATTTTTCTAAACTTAGGTGATCATTTACCATATAAAGCATACTCTGTCATATCTGTGGTGAACTATTTAAGAGAATAAAGATATAACTTTTGGATCAGATCATCAGTTTTTCAAGAATCAGAAATTTCTGGTCTTCCTCTGCCTGTTTGCTAATTTTCCGTCTATGTATTTATTCAGATTATGCAGAAATAGTTGCCATTTTAACTTTAACTGACATGGCAATCCATTACAGAAGTTAGACACTGAAATATAAAAATTTATAAGCTTGTGCATGTATTTCCACTGCTACCAGTGAGTGAAAGTTAAGAATATGACTAGATTATATCCATGTTACTACTAAGAAATCTTGTTTAATGGTGAGATTCTTTAAGGATCCATGTGGATAAAACAGAAACTGAAACCTCATAAGAAACTTAAGAGTAAGTATTTCCATATTTCTCTTTTCAATTTTTTATTCTAAAACTTGGAAAAAGAAATTATTTCCTATTATATGCCCATATATATATAGCAGTATATATATAGGGTATATATCATGTACATATATGGGGTATGTGTATATGTAGGATATCTATATATTTGTTTTTCAAGAATATTTAACATGAAAACAAATGAGGGGTTCTCTCCACATGTTCTCTGAATTGCTAAAGTATATGGACAATTAAATAGTAAAATCTGGTGGGAATATAATGCAGCATCTACTGCTCTCATGTCAATCAATATACACACACAATCTCTAGTATTTATCTCTTCAATGCAATTTAGGTTAATTTTTCATTTTTAAAATTTTGTCTTAAAAAGAATAATTTTGACATCTAAAGTTTGATAAACAAATGGTAAATACACTTGAAATATATTATCTTATCAGAATCATTTGAGGCACATCATAATGTTAACTAGAAGGACAAAAGGGTTTATTTTGCATCCTCAGATAACACCAGGGCCTGAAGGGCTTTTTTGATACAGATTACAATAGGGAGCAAGAGAAAATAACTGTAAGAAGGAAAGAAGGTGGGTTGTGATGACAAACAACAATCCTCTTACATAAGTTTCACAGTTATTTCAAGTGTAAATCTGCAAAAACTAAAACAGTAAGCATTTCCACATTTTTTTTGCATGAAAGTATCTAAAAATTCTGATAGTCTTCTGATAGTATCTAAAAATTCTAAATGCTGCCCTTTTGTGTAGATTCCATCCAAGACTATTTTGACAAAGAAGGAATTCAAGGGCAGTGTTGTTTGAAACTAGCCATGTAATAACTAACCTTCCAATAAAATGTTGAAAGTAGCTTGTCCTGTATTATCTTTAAAATCAAAACACCTCCACACACTTAAGGGACTTCTAGAAAAATGTGGAGGTAAATATAATACAATGGAAATCATCATTACCTACAACTTTTTAAGACCTCATTACCTTACAATTATTTTTTGGAGTCCTATTTATTCACATTGTCCACATTAGAGATTATTTAAGTGAAATAATCCATAGAGTGTGACCGGCAGAGCTGCTGAAGTGTCCAGCTCAAGACACTATAACCTACCCTATAACCTCCCTTCCCACTGGGTTCTCCCCCATCCTTCTTCTCCTCTTGCTCTGACTGCATCAGTTTTTTAGGCAGCTGTCAAGGCTTAGTTCTTGTTGCTGTTCTATGTATGTATGTATGTATTTTTTTACATCGTTGTTCTACTCGGGTGTGATCCCCATAGAGTTCCCACCCTAAGTCTTTTATTCTTATTATATTTTGCATTAGTTTTGTTTTTTCCCGATCCCTTATTTGGTTCCCCTATAAATGAAACTGTAACAGGGTCGTCCCCCCCCCAAAAAAAAATTCCAAAATCCTAGTTCCACCCAAAGTAAATAAAGCTAAGAAAAAATAAAAAGTTCTGCAAAGGGAAGGAAGGAGGAAAAGAGCAAGATGGAGAGCAGCAAGGAGACCTGGAGGAAGCACGTAAAGCAAAACCACATGTGAAGAAGCTGCGCTTGCTTTTTAATCTTAAACTAATTAAAACAAATGTGGGTGAAAGACCCGTGAAAAAGTTGACAATAGCACCTTTCATCTTAATTTTTATTTTATTCTTTTCCTCCCAACTTTATCTAACTCTTTCTAACCCTTTTTTATGGGTCTCTACTAAAAAATCCTTTAAAGATATAGCAAACTTTTAAGCCTTGCTTTAAGTCAATCCTATTTAGCTAAACTTTTACCCTCAGGGAGATGCGTAACTTTAAATACTTAACTTAATAACTACGTTCTTTATCCTTTCTATATTATACCCTAATTATATTAAAATTCTTTTCCATTAAAAATTTTATATATTTATCTTATTACAACAAATAACAAAACCCATTCAGAGAGGGCAAACTTAAAAATTCTAAAGTGCTCCTCTCCCTACCCTGTAACAAAGTCATCCAATATTTGTTTTTCTTTTCTGACTTATTTCACTGAGCACTTCATTTTTGAGTTTGCTTTTATCTAAAGCTTTGCTTAGTTTCTCTATAACCCACATGTAAGTGACACCCTCTAGCATTTGCCTTTCTCCTGTCTTATTTCACTTAGCATAGTTCCTTCCAGCTCCCCCCACATCAGTGCAAATAGCATGAGTTTATCTTGTTTTTTAATTACTGAGATAAACTAATTTTCTATCTCCACTAGTAATATATGAACATTTTAGTTGCCTCATATTCCCCCACACTTCCTATTGTCAATAATTTAATTTTTATTATTCTAATAGATGTTTAGAAATAAGTTACTGTCATTTTGGTTTTCATTTCCTTGATGACTGGCAACGCTGAGAATCTTTCACTTATGCATGATGGTCATACATCGACCTTTGTGAAGGACATGGTCAAAGTGTTACAGGGCAGGGAGAGGAGCACTCAGAATCTTTAAGCCTGCCCTCTCTGAATGGGTTCTGCCATCCGCCGCATTAAGACAAACATATAAAACTTTTAATGGAAAGGAACTTTAATACAACTAGGGTATAATAAAGAAAGAACAAAGAACATAGTTACTAAGTTAAGCATTTAAAGTTATCCATTTCTTTGAGGGTAAAAGTTCAGCCAAATAGGATTGGCTCAAAGCAAGGCCTAAAAGCCTGGCACACATTTAAAGGATTTTTCAGTAGAGACCCATAGAAAAGGGTTAGAAAGAGTCAGACAAATCTGGGAGGAAAAAAGCAAAATTAAAATTAAGATGAAAGCTGCCATTGTTAACCTTCTCACGGGTTTCTTATTTACATTTGTTCTAACCAGTCCAAGACCAAAAAGTAAGCATAGTTTTTTTACATGTTCCTTTGCTCCACGTGCCTTATCCAGGTTTCCTTGCTGTTCTCCATCTTCCTTTCTTCCTCCTTTTTTTTTTGCAGAAATTTTTTTTTCCTCCTCAGCTCCACCCACTTAGGGCAGAACCAGGATTTTTGGAACTTCCCCTTTTCCTGGGACCACCCTGTTACAAAAGCTCTAAAATTTTTTTTACTGGGATATTTGGTTTTTTTTAGTATTTGTATGTGTTTTGTTATACATATATCCTGTACATATCTGTGTTACATACCTTTATCACTGTATGTATATAATATGCATTTAGTAATCTTGAATTCATATATATTTATTTCACATATGTATTTATAGTAAAAACATGACCTATGGAAGTTTTTGTTTTACATATATCTTCCCCTAGCATATGACTTTTCTTTTTACTTCTAAAAAACAAGATTGCTTTTAGTTTATAATCTACTGCTAATTTAATTTTGGTTGTGATCATTTTTATCCATATGTATATCTTATTGTAGAAGCACCATTTACGATGATTTTATTTCTTCTCTCAAATTGCTTTTTGTATTCTATTTCAGTAAACATTGTTCCTTTCCAAAGAGCTTAATTTCTCTGCTTGTCAGTTCCCACTACTTTAATATTATACTATGATTTGTTCAATTTATACCCAATTATTTCATATTTTAGTGATGTTTGTATGTTGCTGTAGGTAATATAAGCAAATTTAAAATGCTAAATTTTCCAACCCATGAGCATGAACTATCTCATCATTTCTCTGTGTCTTCTTCATTTCTTTCAACAATGTCATATGATTAATAACATACAGGTCTCTCAACAATTTGATGAAATATAGTCCATAATCTTTTTGATATGTTTGTAAATGACATTTTTTCCTGATTTATCTTTCATTTAATTTTTGGGTATAGAAATACAATAGAATTTTTTATATTAATTTTTAGCCTGCCACTTTACTGTAGTTATACTATTTCCAATACCTTTTACTGGAGAATTTGAAATTCTAAGTATATTATGATATTGATATCCTGCAAATTGATAGTTACATTTCTTCCTTATAATTTGATAAATCTTTTTCTTTGTTAACTTAGTAGTTCTGAATAGAACCCCAACACTGTATTGAACAACAGTGGTGAGAGAAGCCATCCTGTCATGGTCCTGACCTGACATAAAACTATCACATTTTCACCAAGTATGATATGAGCCCTATGTAAGTCTACATAACCTTTATTAAGTTGAGGTAGCTTCCCTTTTTCCTTCCAAACTCACTGTATTAAGTGTTTTTTAAACACGAATGGTGTTGAAATTTACCAAAACACTATTTAATAAAAGCAGAAAATGAATCCAATTTTGACTTCATGAATTTTCTCTGATTTTCACTTTTATCTTTTATTGATTCCCCTTTTATATTCTTTCTCATGTTCAAATAATTCCTTGTTGATTTCTTTACAGCAGAGTGAATAAAACATCAGCTTATAATGAGAAATCACACATCAGTAACATTTGTCTTGATGGGACTTACAGATGACCCACAGTTGCAAGTGCTGGTTTTTGTCTTCTTACTTCTGACATACATGTTAAGCATAACTGGGAACTTAATAATTATCAGTCTTACCCTAGTAGATTCCCAACTTAAGACACCTATGTACTTTTTTCTCCGAAATTTCTCCTTCTTAGAAATTTCATTCACCACAGTCTGTATTCCCAGGTACCTTTACAGTTTATCAACTGGAGATAATACCATTACTTATACTGCTTGTATCAGTCAATTATTTTTTATTGTACTTTTAGCGGCCACAGAATTTTTTCTCCTGGCAGCCATGTCCTATGACCGTTATGTGGCCATCTGCAAGCCCCTGCATTATGTGACCATCATGAACACCAAAGTCTGCACCATCCTCATTGTCTGTTGCTGGCTTTCTGCAGTGATAATCATCCTCACACCACTTGGCATGGGCCTCCAGCTAGAATTTTGTGACTCCAATGCCATCGATCATTTTGGCTGTGATGCTTCTCCTCTCTTTAAAATTTCGTGCTCAGATACCTGGTCCATAGAGCTGGTGGTCATTTTCTGTGCAGTGTTGATCTTCATTGTCACACTGATAGCAGTTGTTCTTTCCTACATCCATATCATTAGGACAATTCTAGGATTCCCTTCTGCTTCACAAAGAAAGAAAGCTTTTTCCACTTGTTCTTCTCACATGATTGTTGTTTCCATCACCTATGGCAGCTGTATTTTCATCTATATCAAGCCTTCAGCCAAAGAGCAGGTGGATATTAATAAAGGAGTGTCTGTGCTTATGACATCTGTTGCTCCTGTGTTGAATCCCTTCATTTATACTTTGAGGAACAAACAAGTGAAACAAGCTTTCAGTGACACAATAAAAAAAATTGCATTTATTTTAAACAAGTAAGAACGCACGGAGTGAACTAATCAATCGATAAGTAGAGATTCATTCCCTAATCTTTTTTTTTTTCAAAGATCCAACTAGTTTAATTAGGTTAATATTCTCATGATCCTTTGCATCTTGATTTGAGAACCTATTTGAATTAAATAAATTCTTTTTCTCTTTAATCTCAATCAAAACTGCTTAACTCTGGAAAATTATGAGTTGTTTTGTTTTGTTTTGTTTTGTTTTTTTCCTGGAATCAGAAGCACACCTGAAGAGTATGGGCTACAGTCTAGAGCAAGAGTCAGATAACTGAATCCTGAGGCTAAAATCCAGCCACAACTGGTTGCCATTAATAAAGTTTTTTAGGACAATTGAAATCTCACTTATTTGTACATTTTATATGGTTACTTTTATTGTCAGAAATGAGTCCTTTAATAGAAATCTCATGGCCCAAGTGCCAAAATTGTTTGTATGTATATAAATTCAGGTAATTTTACAAGATGATCTAAAATTGACATTTGATTTTTCTTTTCTTAAATTATTAATCATTGTCTATTTACAATCTAAAATAGATAATGAAACATATTATGCACATTTGAATCTTTTATTTTCTTGTGTTTTCTAATTCTGATTATTTCTACTTCATGAATTATTCTAAATTCTTCAGTGTATTAAGAAATATGTGACCTGTACTTAATTAAACTATTATTCATGACTTTCTTGCTCAAAAAGACAATGTTATAAGCAAATAAATAACTTTATCAAGAATCTCTTCAAGATCATTATTTTCATTGTGATGCATAGTTCAGTTATTCCCACAGATCAAAAAAGGAGAAATAATCCTACATATCACCTCTTTTTCCAACTATTGTTCAAATTCTCATCCCACTCAGTTAAAATATTCCCTTATTTTGAATTGAGCGTGACTCACTCAGTGCCCGCGATCTAGTGGTGTGTGTAATCACTAAGAGCATCATGTCTAACCTAAATTTGAACTACCCTTTCTTACCATTTAAAATATGATTTTTTTTCCTTTCCCCTAAGATCGGGAACAAGACAAGGATGCCCTCTTTTACCACTGCTCTTCAATAGAACACTGGAAGCCCTGGCCAGAGCAATAAGACAAGAAAAATGTATAAAAGGTATCCAAATAGGGAAAGAAGAAGTAAAATTATCACTGTTTGCAGACGATATGATAATATACATAGAGAACCCCAAAAGCTCTACAGAAA
>JAGFMF010012212.1:309232-326031 GCA_019455555.1 Galemys pyrenaicus
GTGTGGCTTTACTTCTGTGCTTTCTATATGGTTCCATTGGTCTGTGTGTCTGTCTTTATACCAGTACCAAGCTGTTTTAATTACTATTGCTTTGTAGTAGGAATAAGAACTCTTAAGGGAAAATAATTGTTCGGATGATACAAATTCCAAACCAGCTTGTAAACTAAGTAGAAATTTTTTTCAGCCTGAGGACATCCTAGAAAGCATAAAGAATTATCCATTCTAAAAGTTATCCATTCTAAAAACAGGTGAAAACTACTGTCAAGGACAAATATAACAAATATTAAGTACATATAATTAAAATAAATCTTCTATGGAAAAATCAACAATTTGGGATTGTAACGCAACTAAATGAATCTTTTAAAAATATATTCAATAAAAATGTCAAACACACTTTCAAAAAGCTAGACTGAATGAACTGAAACAAAATAAGCTATGTGATAGGTATTCATTGCCTGTTTAATTCCTAACACACTTGTGAACTTTAGTGTAAGACTTTCATGACAAATAGCTTTGTTGATTTTTTTTTTTAGGTTCTTCTGTGCTAGAGGCATGTCTAGAAAAAGAAAGTTGAGGGTAGGCAGAATATTTCATTCAAGGGCAATTTATTGAAAAAGGATGATGTTAAAAATAAATGATGTTTGTGAGCTAATATGTTGAACTGACACAACAGTGAAATTTTAGTTTTATAATATGCAGATTTGAAATTTGAGACTTAAACCAAAGAGGTGATCAAACATTGAGTGTGTTGTATGTTTGCTTCCCCACTAAACAATTGTATAGGAATCAAACTCAGATTTACTTCTCTTGAAGTTAGGAGCTGGTCAGGACTTGCATTCTTCATATTAAGTTTTCCTTATCATTTCAAGGATATTGGACAAGAAACAATAAAAAATGAGAAACCAAACTGCAGTAACCTTTATCTTGCTGGGACTTACAGATGATACTCGACTAAAAATTTTGCTTTTTATCTTTCTATTTCTTTCCTACATGTTGAGTGTTTCTGGAAACCTAATCATTATCACCCTCACTTTCATTGATTCCCACCTTAAAACACCTATGTATCTTTTCCTCCAAAATTTCTCCTTCTTAGAATTTTCATTCACAACGGCTTGTATTCCCAGATTCATGTATACCATATCATCCGGGGACAAATCCATTACTTATAATGCTTGTGTCAGTCAACTGTTGTTTATAGACCTCTTTGCAGTCACAGAATTTTTTCTTCTGGCCATCATGTCCTATGACCGCTATGTGGCCATCTGCAAACCCCTGCACTACACCACTATCATGAACAGCAGGGTCTGCAGGAACTTAATCCTCTTTTGTTGGATAGCCGCTCTGATCGTCATTCTCCCACCAATTGGTCTGGGTTTGGAACTGGAGTTCTGTAATTCAAATGTCATTGATCATTTCTGCTGTGACGCATCTCCTATCCTGAAGATCTCTTGCTCAGACACGTGGTTAATAGAACAGATGATCATAGCCTCCTCCGTGATCACCTTCATCATGACCCTCTTGTGTGTGGTTCTTTCCTACATTTATATCATGAGAACTATTCTGAGGTTTCCCTCTGCCAAGCAAAGGAAAAAAGCCTTCTCTACGTGTTCTTCCCACATGATAGTTGTTTCCATTACTTATGGTAGCTGCATCTTCATTTATGTCAACCCTTCAGCTAAGGACAAAGTAGCTATTAATAAAGGGATTTCAATCCTTGTTACTTCCATTTCACCAATGTTGAATCCCTTTATTTATACACTGAGAAACAAACAAGTGAAGCAAGCTTTTCATGACTCAATTAAAAAAATTGCATTCCTCTCAAAGACGTAAAGAAAAAAGTCAATGAATCCAATTAGAAGGAAGAGTAGGCACAAAACCTGACTTATTTAAAATTTTTTTAAATTATAATTTATTGTCTAGTCATATAAACATTCTCACTTCCTTTTAAAACTTGCTTACTGTGAATCCTGACTAATCCTTTTTATTTAAATTCTCCATTTAAACTGAACTCTAAGAACGTTTATTCTTACTGTATGGGAGAAATCTCTGTGTATTAAACAAGCTGTTTCTTAGTCCTAAAAACACCTAACTGATAATTCTAACTTGGATCTGTCTTTTCTCTCATAATAAGTTCTATCTAAAGTTATTTGAATTTGTACTATCCCCACTGCAAAAGTAATATTTCAATTGTGGTTCAAAATAAAAGAATGGAGGAATAATCTGTCTCAGGATCAGTGTTCCCCTGCTCACTACAATAAGCCCATTAATGTAACATCTGGTGGTGTCTGCACACAAAACTCAGTTACTTGGGCCATTAGTCTAAATAATTCTCTCCATTCAGAAGTACATGTAATTAATGAAGTGTTCCCTCTTTGATATATTCTGTGACTCCACAATGATAAAGATTTGTTAAGCATTTATGCTATTTCTTCCTAAAACATTCTATGTCTTTAAAAAAAAATAACCTCAGAATCTTTACTCATTTGATCATTATCTCACCTGTATAACTCAAGTTAATCACTAGCCCTACTTGAGTTCATTTGAGAGGGTGTTCATTTCTTCCCAGGTGACCATATGAACATGTGCAAACTTCACAAAAATGAAAAGCCTTTCATGTATAGCTTTTATCACTTCTCCCTTCAGATGAGATTATAGGATATTATGCTAATTTCCATTATGCACTGTGTTCCCTATCTTTCCACTTGACTATCTCCTCTCAGCGTCTATCTATTTACTCTGAGTTTCATGATAAGACTTGTACCTCATCTCCTAAGGGCTTTTGTCACTCCAGACCAAGGATGGTTTGGTAACTATCTTGGCATCAATTCCCCTTATGTTTTTCTTTCCTCTTTTTTTTTATTACTAAAACCACATTTATCATTTTGATCCATTGGTATAAAAAGTCACCCTGATCACAGCAGTAACTTATGTACCAAAAATGTTGCATCATTAGATTCAGATTCAATGGGTATTATGAACTTTGCCCAGTGTTTCCAAGGATACTATAGATAACAAGTTACAGGTCATGCATTCTTCCCTTGGAAAAACTCAGGATTGACAGCTGTGGCTTCCATAAAATGTCCTTCTTCTCCATAATAGGATGGAATGTGATTCAAATCTGTCACAAGAGAATTAAATGGTTCACATGAGCAATGTATAAGAGTCAATTTCCATTATGAAACATATCTTTTCTAATGCATTGTGTTATTTTTATTGTTTACAAGGCATTTTCTATCAATATCTTAAGTCCATAAATTTCAAGTTTATTAGCAATAAACAAGAGAGATGACTCTGCTAAAAAGACCTCACTAATAAAACATCTTTTCTAATCTTGTTTCTCTAGAGTCTGCCATGAATTATCAGGTTTCCAAAGGTATTTCACCAGGTCTTGTCTACCTTTCTTTCTCAAACATCCCTCAGAAAAGGATATAATAATTGTAGGATTATTTCTAACTCTCTCCTTACTCTCAAATATATGCTCTGCCAGAACAGGATTCACATAAAAGCAGTGGGAAAGTCATTACCCAGAAGGAGCCTTTTGTAACAAAATTAGATTTCAGGTTTTAGCTACAAACTATATAGGCACAAAATATGGAAATTAATTTATGAATATTTGATCCTACATCAACATTATCTGTCATATTTAGCCATCTATAACCCTATACATGGCATGGTTAAGAATGTTTTGCAACATATTATTGAGGAAAAAACTGAAAGCAAGAATTGGATTTTCCCAGGCTGAAACAGTTAAATCACAATAAAATTTCAGTTATGAATAACATGTTAACATGCATTCACAAAATATCTCCTAAGACAATTATGATACCATATTTTCCTGGTTCCTGTCCTTCTATTTTAGGTTTCTTCTTAGCTATTTATAGCCATGTCTACTTTAAATAAGTTTATCATGACTTTTTTTTTTTTTTGCCAGGAGTCTGTGTTACCAGTTATATGAGCATCCCTTAGCCCAGTCAAATTAACACATGAAATTAACCATCACTTTTTTATATTTTTTTTTATTTTTCATTGAAATACCTTTAAATGACTTTTGTCAAACTATCCTCCTCCCTTATTTTCCTGTGCCAGTACACTCCTTATATTTTTAAATCCACAAACAAAGCTCTCTAATAACCATCTAGTCACTTTCTGTTCATTTTTTTCAAGTTTTTTTTTATTATTTACATATTTTTAATATAAATTTTTTTAATTTACATATATTTGACATCAATTGTAATCCCCATGTATTCCCCATCACCATAACACCAGTGCACCATCACCTCAGTCCCCTGTGCTCCCATTTGCCCTCCATCCTTCCCCTCTTCCCTCCCTTCATTTTAACCACATTCCTTTCATTTAATAGTGTTACTTTTAAATCTTAACATACTGCTCTATGTTGAACTTATGTTGAACTTTAAATATTGAGGCAATCCATTCCCAAATTTATTATGTGGATTATGCCACAATTTATGATAAAATAAGTAAGTTTTCAACCATTTATTCAGAGCCTTGCAGAATAAAATATTCTAGTGTGGTCAATTTAATAACATTTATACCATTTAACCATAATATTAAAATTAAATCTTTAATAATGAAGTTAGTATAATCATGTCCATAGCTGACCTTAATTTTTTTACAGATTTTTAATAACCTCAATTCTCAGATATACTGGTATTTCACTTTTCATTAAAACACCTGAAGGGAAAAATCAAGCACTCGATAAAAATTAATGATTTAAGAAAATAAATAAACTAATTTCTAGAAAGAAAAAATATGTTAAATTAATTAGTTTTATTGTGCATAACTAGAGTTTTCTGATCATGAATTTCCAGGGAAAGATATGTTTGCTTGTTTCTGATTTTCCTGTCCAATGTATCATTTGTGTGTGCAATCAATAAAAACAGTCAAATACTTCCTTTTAAAAATGTAATTAACAATATAGTTCCTCTCTGAACAATATGCTAACTCTTAATATGAAATATTCTTGAATATTTTGCTTTCATATTACCAATTACAGCAAATGTAAAAAGTATTGCACTAGTCTTAATATTTGATATAATTTCAACATATATATTGACGTTCAGGAATAGAAACCAAATATTATAGTTTTTGCTACGACTTCTTCGATTATATAAATTCAAAATACTGTGAGGATGAGAATGAAAAGAAATAGAAATGAATAGAAAACACAAAATAATACTCCATCTTTTTGGAATTGAATGAAAGATGAACAACTTAAGCAACTTAAATATGCAGCAAATATGAGTTTGCTCACATTTTTTTGTTTTGTGAGTTTGCTCATAAAACATACTGCATATGTTTTGACTGAAGGAGTCTCTCTCAGGACTCTGACTTGGAAAAAACTCTTACTGATCTAATAATAAGAGAATCACATGCCACAGATGTCATCAGAGTGCACTGGACAATAATTATAAAATATATACATTATGAAAGAAACAGAAAATAAAGTTGTTTTTAGCTTTTTTAACTCTGTAAGAAAAAGTGAAAACAAACTCTAAGAGTCCTTAATAGTCCCTTAATAAATAAGTCCTATGGTAATTTAATGAGATCCAATACGTTTTCCAAATCATGTATTTTTTTTAAGATTCCTTTTTATTTATTTATGCATACAAGAATTGGAGTGAAGGCCAGAAGTGTGGGGGGTGAGAGGATTCACAAGAGACAGAGTGGGGAGCAAAACAGGCAGATCTACTGAAATACACTGCTGAGGGGAGCTGTGGACAAGATAGGACAGGTCTGTTGCACCATGTAGGTCACCTCCCTGGCCTGGAATTGAACTTATGCCACAGTGGCTGATAATAGTTTGATAGCACTGAGACTTTAACCCCTGTGCCATCAGGGATACCCCCAAATCATGTATTTAAACAACATGCCCATCCAGACGGCCATGATCCAATAGGTCACTTAAGTATTCCAGAAAGATTTGCTGAATGAACTATATTATAATGTGGTCAATTTTAGCATTTATACCATTATATTAATTTTAAATTTATCTTTCAAAATAAAAAAAATGTAATAATAACCTACAGTTATCATTCTTTTTATTACATAGTTTTAATAATCTAAATGATCATGGGTATACTGGTACTTTACTTTTCATTAAACTATAGTATATGAGCTATTTTTATTAATGTGTCTGAATGAATAGTTGTCTTTTGAACATTAATGCTAGAAAATATTTCTTTTGAGTTGATTATTTACCCTCCCAATGGGATTCCATGTGTTTATACTTAACAAAATGATAGAATTTTAAAAACCTATAATTATCATTGTCTCTTTTTTGGGTGATATGATAAACTTCAATCTGAGATACTTTTTATCCTTTGCATTTCTATTACCAATTATAAAAAATGAATTACACAGTATTAATATTTGTATCATTTCAACACTAACTGTGGAAATACTAGGGTGTTATATTTTTGTGATAGAAACAAAGATATTATAGTTTTTATTACACAATCCATCATTTAAAAAATTCAAAATAACTTGCAGTGACAAGACTAAGGAGGTACAAAATTTACAGAAACAAAAGAATGCATAGTCCATCCTTTCAAAATTGTGTTATATCTTAGTATAATCTTTTTTCAATTCATTATAGAAAAAATTTATGCTATGAGCATATTTACAATGCAATAAGCTAACATCTGTTCTCTTAGGAATCTAGAAGAAATTACAAGAATATCAATATTGTACTTCAGTGCCTTAGAAATTCAGTCTTTTCTCAAAAGGGAGTTATTGTAGGAATCAAATCAAAGATTTGATTTTTAACTTTCTGATTAATCATTTGAATACTTTTATAGACTAGAAATTCATAAGGGCACAGAGGTTGTGAAATGCACCTACTCTGATGTCTCATTATTTTTAGATTAATTAGATAAATACGACATTCAGAAAGTTGAGGGAAAATGCTAAAGAACTGGTCACTGGAAAGGGAGATATCTTTGCTGAAGATATCTTTGCTCTATGACAATCACATGGCACATTACATTTAGGACTTTTTCCCATTGCCAGAGTGTAGCATTCTAGAAATCTATATTCCCATTGATTAAGAAAAATAAAGGTCCATGTGGACACACTAGTTAAGAAAAATGCATTATTGACATTTATAATCAATAAAAGACAAAACATATCTAGACACAGTGAATATCAAATATAAATATATTTTCCTCACTCAATCTTGGAAGTCACTGAAAAACTCAGAGACAATTCTCTCAATAATTCAGATCCTTTAGTCACAAGGTAGAAATCTCACACAGAAGAAACAAATTATTGTTCTAAACAGGCATAAATTTTAAGTGATGGAAACAGAAAAGATAATTTTTATTGCTGAGTAGATTTTGAAGAAAGCTGAAATGGAGTATATTGAGAGTCATAAACAGCTATGGAATCTAGAAGATAAATAAACCAAGATAAATCTAAAAAGAGAAATTTTTTTTATTTCTTTTCTCTGTATCATGGTCACAAAAGAACTCCATTTTGAAGTAAAACAACCACTCCATAATCCTGCTTACAAAACATTCCTGTAAGAAACAAAAAATATTGATATGGATCTTAAAAAATGCAGCTAATTTCTAAAACTCTTGATGCTGGAAAATTTCTAAAACTCTTTTGATACTTGAAAACTACATTTTCAGAAACACTTTTTGTGGGGTGGGGGAGGGAATGAGATGAGGGCAGAAAGAGTAGAAGGGACTGAGGTGGTGGTACACTGGTGAAATGGTGGTGGGAAATCCATGGGGACCACAACTGATGCCAAATAAATGTAAGTAAAGAAAAAGAGGGAAAAAAAGAAATAAAAAAAACTACATTTTCATAAACATTTGTAAGAGCTTGCATGGTATTTCAACACACAGAAAGATTTCAATATATATTTATATCATGGTTAATTTTAATCATAAAAATATTAACTACTAATGCAATATTAAATAAAATTCTGAATAAATAGATATCTAACTGTAGTAGAGATTCTATTCTTATATAAAATATTGAATAAAAATGGTCTGTGAAATATTTTACAGATAAGATGCTGTCATTACGTTCTACATTTTTAGGCCCCATTTTCAATTTCTAAATGAACAACCTATTCTCATGAATTCTGATTATTATTATTCTTATCATTGCCATTCTTGAAACAAATCTCTATATATCTATCTAGTTAGGTAGATATAGTCATATAATAGACACATTATAGATAGATATATATAATATAGACATAGCTATAGATGATAAATAAGAAGAAACAGACATTTACCGGTCTTAAACACTTTGTGTTCATGTCCCTTTCAGCAAAAAACACATACGATAGTCAAGAAGAAGACTAACTAGAACACAATTGGCACTGAATATAAGGAGAAATTTGGGATCATGAAGGGACAAAAAAAAAATGAGGTAGAAACTCAAGAAAATGTGATTATTGAACTTACCTCAACATACTTCTAATTCCTTGAGAGCAGTGTAATTGTTTTACTAAGTCATTAAAGGCTTGTTTCACTTGTTTGTTTCTCAGTGTATAAATAAATGGGTTTAACATGGGGGAAATGGAAGTAGTTAATACTGACACCCCCTTATTCATGGTCATGTCATCCTTGGCTGAAGGTTTGGTATAGATAAAAATACAGCTGCCATAGGTGATGGTAACCACAATCATGTGGGAAGAGCAGGTGGAAAATGCCTTCTTCCTCTGCTGGGCTGATGGGAACCTTATGATTGTTCTGATGATATAACAGTAAGACAAAACCACACACACAAGAGTCATGATGAACACCAACACTGAGCAGACAATGACCATCTGCTCCAAGAGCCAAGTATCTGAACAAGCAATCTTCAGGATAGGATTAGCATCACAGCCAAAGTGGTCAAGGACATTAGTGTCGCAGAACTCCAGCCCCAGTCCCATGCTAAGTGGTGGAAATATAATCAACAACGCACTTATCCAACAGCACAAAGTAAGTCTTTGGCAGACTCTGTGGTTCATGATGGTCACATAGTGCAGCGGTTTGCAAATGGCTACATATCGATCATAGGACATAACAGCAAGAAGAAAAAACTCTGTTACTCCAAACAAATCTATAAAAAATAGCTGGCATGCACAAGCATTGTAGGTAATGGCCCTGTCACCTGTTGATAGACTGTACAAGAACCTAGGAATGCAGGCAGAAGTAAATGAGATTTCTAAGAAGGAAAAATTCTGGAGAAAATAGTACATTGCAGTTTTAAGGTGGGAATCCACTAAAATGAGGAGGATGATGATTGTATTTCCAATTATGCTCAACATGTAGGTGATAAATAGAAATATGAAAAGGAGAATCTTCAGTTGTGTGTCATCAGTTAGTCCCAGGAGTATGAATGTGGTTATTGTTGAGTGATTTCTCATTCCTGGCTCCTGAATTCCTCTCAAACTGTGCCTAAAAGTGAGAGATATATGACTCTGAAAAAGGAAAGAAGATTCTTTTCACGTGGGTTTTTGGTTAAAAAAGTCAAGTCATGCAGCTTATTTGATCTAATGGCAATTATTTTAAAACCAACTTTTGGCTCCTTTAAGATGTCATTTGAGGAGCCTTAGTTGGTCTTGGCCAGCCGGTGCCCAGTCATTCCCGCCCACGCAGGGGAATCCCTGCCCCGACCGCGGCGTGTGGAGACCAGGGTGCCAGTGCCTAGAACCGCTTGTCCGGGAACACCAGGCTCTGCGGGAAAGGCCGCTGTCCCTTCGCGGGTCACGTACCACACGTTTGTGGAGCGCCTGGCACTAAACCATTCCTAGACTACCTGCTTCTGGGTCGGAGTTTCCTACGTAGCAGAGCAGCTCCCTCTCTGCGATCTATTGAAAGAAAAAAAAAAAGATGTCATTTGATTGAATCTTGACTCTCAAATGTGATGAGTACAACATATCAAGAGAATTACATTTTACATTGCAATCAGGTTAATATGCATGCACACAAAACCCATGAAAGTGCATATCATATGCAAAATTTTCAAGCAATAAGTAACGTTTATCTTCCTTTCTCTCATGATCCTTTTTTAACCTATCTCATTAAAAATTGGTATTAGTGTCATTAAATCAATGTTATGATTCCTAAATAATTACTTAAGGATTCATTCATCAGTAATATAGTATAAAGAATGATAGGATCATTTCCCACATTTTCAAAAATTTACTTTTTATCATTTATTTTTAAAACAGATTAACTCACAGCATGACTGTTTCCCTACAAGTAATCACTGGTGAACATTAAGATGTGCTTTATTCCCTGGATTTCCCCATACTTACAAATTAAAATTTAGCTGTGTTTAATTGATTGGCTCGAATATTTTTCCCCGTAGATAAGGGAAAGTTCCCTCTATATAGTTTCCCCCTAGATAAGGTGATACTTCTGACGACATTTGCTGCTCCATCTGGTGCAGCAGTGGTGGACTCTATTCCACTGCCATTGTGAAACCTACGATGCTACATAGTACATCTCATCATAACCAACAACACTGGAAACTTATATGCAATGAGTTACTTGAATGTTTTTTGCCTTACCCTGATTTTCCCTGATGACCCATTTTTCCTTGGTGCAAAACACAGAAAGTTTGTTATTTACAAGTGAGGAGTTAATTACAGAGAGAATGTACTGATGCATTTGTATCTATAAATAAATATTATTAAAAATCTTTTTAAAAAATTCACTCTAAATAATATATCATACTCTAACACACCACCACAATAGATTCATGATTCCAAAATCTACATTTGCAAGGAAAATACGTTTATTTTTTTGAGTCAAAACTCAAATTACACTTAGGCATCTATGTTAGATTCAGTAGTTATAAGTTCATGTTTGCCATTTCTGCCAAAATATTCTTGGGCCAATGCTCTCCTTTTTTTCCTATGCAAAATTAAGATATAGTATACTATAAAAACAGTGTAAGTATGTACAATTTGGGGGTTGTACTGATAAATTTAAATAATTGAGAAAAATACCTATAACTCTATCAAGAACAGGGTAAATACTCATCACTATTTAATATAGTGGATATTCTTATTTTACCCTGGTGTCCCCTTGATATGCATATTTCATCAATTGAAATATACTATTTTTGTTTCCCTTGTCAATACTAAGTTCTCAGATAGATAGTTTTTATTTCTTCTCTTTCCTGAGTTCAGTCTATCACAGGTCTTGTCATTTTTGTACCTTAATCTTGTTTGCTTATTCCTTTCCTCTCTCACACAGCAAAAATTTCCTTTAAGTGTCTTTATCTCATTGATACAATATTGCAAAAACATATCAACATACCCTAACTGTATCTTTCTTGCTGTCATTCAATCTTTTAAATTCAATCCAATCTAAATCATTTTCAAATATCCCAGATAAGATTCATGCTCCCTGATGTTTTATAAGAGGGGTTAAAGTTTTGAATATCTTTAACTCCCCTATTTTCCCTGCTACATGGTTCTTTAAAACCCTTACTCCATCTCTCCATCTCTCCACATCTCATTTCAACTGAGTTAAGTTTCAGCTTAAGCACCAGCTGTAAAGAGTAGAGGAAATAAAATAGTCTCAGTTGCAAGTGCATTAAATATTGTGAGGAATGGGATATTATCAAGCAATACACATATTGAGAGGGCGAGATTCAGGACATGTTTCAACTTCAGAATTTTTTGAAATTTCTTTGGCAGAGGATAGATAAAATAAGTGTGGGAAAGTTTGCAGAGGTTAGTAGTTCTACATGAGATGTCTGATGGCGGCCCTCTAGCAACTTTCACTGATAAGGTATCCAAAGAAGTAAGGAAACAATTACATAAGTTTCTGGTCTCTTCCCCTTAGGAGAATATCTAAAGACAATAACAACAGTAAATGATAAAGTAGGCTTCTTCAAAATAGACTAAAAACTATTGGAAATTCTCAGAGCATTTTGCAACTCTCAAGGTAGATACAGAATTAGAATTTACTACTTACAAATTTTCAGAAAAGAACTGCTTAGTTTTCCCTGGAGAAAATTTACATTTACTGGATGTTCTGCCTTTAAAGTTATCCCTTAATACTTCCTAATATCCACTGTCCTTCTTTCAAATTTTAGCTTAGGTGCTGGTTTCACTCTGTTTACTGTTACTCAGTTGACTGAGTAAAGGACTCTGTTGACTCAGTTTCTGTTTACTGTTACTACTGGAGCCTATGATGATGTCACTATTATAGTGTTGGTAAGTTTTATTTTTGAACATTGTGTGTCCAGCTACAAGCTTTATTCCAGGCAAACTCATTCTTCCTTAAATTTTTGAAAATATTGAAACAGTGATTTCATATTTCCTTTTTCAACCAAGAATATATTTCTTAAGTTACTTTAAATGACATCTAGGAATTTTTTTCTATTTGAACCTATGTAATGATACACTTAATTTTTCATATTATCTTTTATGTTATCTAAACATGATCTCACATATCTACATTACTTTTTTGTGGACTGATGTATACTAAAAAGTATAATTCAGTGATTTTATTCATGTTTTGAAATTGTCTACCTAATTTTACTTTAGCCAATATCCTCTGTAATATCTGGTCCATGGATATTTTAATGACTTAATGTTATAATTGTACAATGATATGAATAATGCCCCCTAGTGTTTTATAATGGAGCGTGGAATATACTGGATATTCTTATTTTGTTTTCATCTAGAGACCCCCTGATTTCAACTATTAAAATTTGATATTATTTTTATTTTTAATAGATTTATTTATTTATGCATCCAAGAACTGGGGTCTAAGTCAGAAATGCGGAGGTTTAGAGGAGTCACCAGAGACAGAGTGGGGAGCAGAGCAGGCGGATCTACTGAAACACACTGCTGAGGGAAGCAGCAGGCATGGCAGGAGAGGTCTACTGTGCCATATGGGTCACCTCCCTGGTCAGGGATCAAACTCATGCTGCAGTGGTTGCAGATAACTTCACAATGCTGTGCCTTAACCCCTTGTGCCACCAGAGAGACTCCAATACTACTTTTAGTTCTCTGGTCAATGCTAAGACTCTCAGATAGATAGTTTTTATTTCTTCCATTCCCTGAGTTCAGTATCACCAGGTCTTGTCATTTTTGTACCCTTAATTTTGTTTTCCTCCCTCACACAACACAATTGGCATTGAACCTTCTGAATGTCTTAATGATTGTTTGAGATGATTACAGAGTGATATAGTAAGTGAAAATTTCTACCACTAATTTTTCTCTCCCTTATTTTCTTCTTCCTCCTCATCTATAGTTGACCCATAATTTACTCTAGAACTTATTCTAATATATCTGGACACTAAGCAACAGCCACTATAACCTTCAGGTTTTCTTTCCTGTATTGGAAGCAGGTGAATTTTCATCACTATGTAAGGTTGCTATTTGTAAGTAACTAAGACCAGCAATCAGGAATCAGCAATTTTGTATATGAGGCAATGAATTTTTAACTTTCTCAACTATAATTAATATCATTAATGACATGGGATGACATTTCTGTTTGCAAATAAAAAACATGAATCTGGATTTTCTTGTGGGATGAGATAAAAAAAAGCATCATTCATTGAAGACTCATTGGTTTGTATATGAAAGTTTTTTAAAATATTCACTACAAATTATACTCACAAAAATCCTAACTGCATGTTTTCCTAGTGCCTGAATAATTTAGGTTCATTTTCTACCATCAGTACATTAACATACACTACCACTTCTATATATCAGACAATAGTTTCTAGGGACAATTTCATTAAAGGAGCACTGATCAGCGCTTAGGAGAAGTAATTGTTATCTAGTAATTGGGAGCCTTTACATAGAATCCCATTGGAATTGAACCTTCTGAAACAAAATAAGAAAATTCTTAATCCCACAGGACTTCACTAGATACTAATTCAATACATTTTCCAGATTCTACAGTACTCATTTTAATCAATACATGTCTTTTGTTATATACAGATACTAATGTAGGTTTTGATAAAGAAGTTCAGGTGTATTTTCTATTAGTGTATTTCCAGGAGTACTTACATTTAATTATGTCAGTAAACCATAGTGACAATATTACAGTAAATTAGACATTTATAATAATGAAGGTAAATATAGTTATATTTTGGCATAAATAGTGATTTGTGAAAATTACGTTATTGGGCTGATGACTTCTGAATGTCCATCAAATTACTCTATTTCAAAGCATACTCAAGAAATCATTCAGATTCACTTCTTAAGAACCTATACTAGAACCTCCCTGGTGGCCTAGAGGTTAAGTCTCAGCACTACTACTGTGAAGGCCCACTGCAAGCAATGACCTGAGTTCAATTCCTGGTCAGGGGGCTAACCTACATGGCGCAGCAGACCTCTCCTGTCTCACCTGCTGCTTCCCTTACTATTCCCTTTCTATTACTTACTATTCTATTACTTACTTACTTTCTATTACTTACTTTTCTATTACTTAGTTACTTTCTATTACTTACTATTACTTTTTATTCCCTTACTATGTATTTCAATAGATCTGCCTGTTCTTCTCTCCCCTTATTCTCTGGTGAATCCTCTCACCACCCCCACAAACATCTGCTCTGCACCCCAGGTTTTCTATGCATAAATAAATAAAATCTTTAAAAAAAAACCTATACCAAATACTATGATTGATGCTACTCTTGCTATGAAGAAAAAGGAGTGAATAGGAACTGATCTAAATCTCTACTGATGTGTGCAACAAATATTACTAATGAATCTAATCACTTAACATTTACATTTTACATTTACAGGACAAAATAACATCAGGTATAACTCTTCCATTTTATCTTTTTAATATGAATCATTGAAGTCTGGTATTTTATTGATACCAAGAAGCTAGAATGTTGAACAAAAACACTGAAATTAACAAAAAACATACTTACACTCATGGAAGACAAACTGGCTTTAGTTGAATATACAGTCCTGAGAGTCTCAAGATGAAAATTAAAGAGTAAGGAGAGTCAGTTTGTTCGTAAATAGCCCATCATGTAGATTACATGTAAATAGCCCATCATGCAGATTACATGACATATTTTGGAACATACATGACAGCAAGATCTTCAATGATTCCTACACACACAGACACTCTGGGATATCCTATTCCACTGTAATTCTGGGTATCAGTTCTTTGTTTCTTAATACAAAAGTCAATCAAAACACCTATTTTAAGAGTTTGGCAAGGATAAGGTGATTTTTATAAGTTTCAGAAAAGTAACTGTTGATCTCTCAAGACATAAATTTTACACAATGAATTTAGATGCTTTGTTATCTGTCTTTTATGGATGTACAAGGGCCATCTGAGTAAAGAAAGGGCCCAAAGTGAAAACATGATAATGACTCTAATGAGAAGTGATTTTTGGCAAATCCTTACAGAGACATCAGTGGGAGCAGTGTCCTTGGGGACAATAATGCAACAAATTTGCCTGATGAGAAAACAAAGCTCTACTCAAATAACAAAGTATGAAAAAAAATTAAAAATCATCTAATATCTATGTTTTTACAAGAAAATTCATGAATATACATAATAGTAATATATTTATGGAGTTATAAGTAACTATGCCTCTAGAATTTTCTATATATATCATGTTTATGATATTCTGGATGACATTATGTTCATGAAATGAATGATACTTTTGAACCAAAAAATGAAAAATAGCCAAAATGAAAAAGTTTATTCTATGTTAACAACGCCTGATAAATCTTTGACTTTTCCACTATCATTTAACTATTTGAGTGGAAATATACATTAATCACTTACTATTTATTTTTCAGGATCAGTAAATGAAAACAAGTAGCCCTTATCATCCTATAAATCCTAAAATGCTGTGTAAAGAAAAGAAGGCTGCTTTTACCCTGTGACCTGATGTTTATTAAAGCACACCTGGCTGTATTTGAAAATCAGTTCTCTTTCCATGTATATCCCTGAGGACACTTCCCGAGTGTTGTCTACACTCTACATGCCCAAAGATGCCCCAGCATCTTGATTAGCAAAATTTGAGACAGACTTGACCTAAAGTTAGATTTTTCACTTAAGTGAAAATTATGTTAATTTTTCAAAATAGAATTTTTTTCAACATTGAATTGGTTAACTTTGTCCAAAAAGTCAGAACTTTCCAAAAATTGGGAGAAATCGTAAACTAACTGCTTAAAATATTGTTTGTTTTGTAACTACAGAGCAATAAAAAAATATTTCCTTGATTCAAGAAGAGGCATTTTTTTTATTAATTATATTTCACATCATTTGTAGTCCCCAGGGAGTACCCAACACCATTTCACCGGTGCACCATCACCTCAGTCCCTTGTGCACCCTCTGCCCTCATCCCCGTCTTTGCCCTCCCCCTTCCCCTCCTCCCCATGGTCCCTTTGGTTTATCCCGGCTTTTTGGTCTTGTTGAGTTTTTTTTGTTTGCTTTTGGTTATAATTGCCCAATTCCTTGAGCTTATTCTTTGTTATTGTTGTTGTTCTTTCATATTCCTCCTAATAGTGAAGCCATCCGATATTTTTCTCTTGCAAGAAGAGGCATTTTTATGTTGAAAAAGTCTTCACTTTGTGTGGGTGGTGGAAGAGTTAGTGGAACATTGCCTTTATAAATTTCTTGGTGGTCACATGAATGAACATTGATTAAGTTCATTAAATATCTCATAAAAGCTTTTATGAGTAATCTAAACATGATTACTGGAAATATGTCATTTAAAATATAATAAAAGTTAGTTATATTTGACATCATTTGTAGTCCCCAGGGGGTACCCACCACCATTTCACCCGTGCACCATCACCTCAGTCCCTTGTGCACCCTCTGGCATCT
>JAGFMF010012213.1:10197-20897 GCA_019455555.1 Galemys pyrenaicus
GCCCATCACTGAGTATGTGGATAAAGAGAATGTGCTAGATCCATAAACATCAACACCTTCTGCCATTTAAGGAAGACAGTGAGTTGGTGCAGCTGCTGTGGAAAGCACCACGGAAATTCCCTTGAAAACTAAACATCAACTAACACGGGATACAGGAACTGCGCCTCAGGAACACACCCCAGAGAACTGAAAGCAGCAACTTAGATACGTGTTCACGGCAGCAGCACTCAGCGTCTATCAGTATCTGGAATCACTAGTGTTTAAACTGTAAAAAGGAGGCAGAAGAGCAGAAAGCTGGCTCACACAACGCTGGGAGGCTGACACTAACTCTAGTTGGTTTCTCAGGTAATTAAAGTGAGGATTTGAACCCAGGAAGCAGCCAGACAGAATTTATTCTGTGAGAACGAAGTGAAGAAACAAGTTTGAATTCAGTTTCTTTGAATAAGAGTCCTTGACATTAATAATGCAATTCTGGAGGGAGGGGCTTGCACTCCACCCACCCCAACCTACATATGCTGATGCTGGAGGGTTTCATCTCTTCCCTCCAAAGGACGCCTGGAGCGGCAGGCTGAGCCCCTTATCATATCCCCCTTATCTGCCTCCAGGGCAGTCCTGACCCCAGTTTCGCTGCAGCCTGACAGTTTGGAATTTCAAATGCAAATGGAGCAAAGAGCCCAGCCTCCTCCAAACACAGTTCCACAAAATTTCCAGAGAGCCATTAAAAGAGTCAAGCAGCTACTGGGATTGAAACCTCGTTCGGTATCCTTTAGCAGCTGAGAAGGATCCTTTAGTGGGGTGAGAAGACGGTGCAGGGGGAGCCGCTCAGACCAAGCATCTGGGGGTGGCTTTGACTCCTGGGACCAGAGGGCAATGCCCGCCCCAGATAACGTCCATGTTCCCCAAACTCTATGACGAACCCCCTGTGCTGAGCACCCCCAGGTCAGTGGAGCAGCCAGAGCCCAGGACCCCCGTGAGCCACCCACGCAGCAGACGCCAGCAGCGGGCAGCTCAGGAGCCAGCTCTTCAGCCCCGGAGGCGGAGGCGGACACGGAGGGTCACACTCAAAAATGAGCCCGGACCCCTCTGTTCCTCTAGGCCCAGTATGAACCCCAAAATACCTCCCCGCCAGATCTCTACATCCAGCCCCTCCCGCACTGGGTCCTCCCCCTGCACCCTCCGCAGTCAGGTAGGTGTCCTCACCTTCCCCTCACCTTTGGCTCAACGCCTCCGCTGGCGACCCAAAGCGGCCCCCAGATAAGAGCATCGATGACGCTTCCTCTAGAAGAGACCAGTTCTTGGTAGCTCCAACTCCACCCCAAATACAGGGAAGCCTGCAGGAGCCACCGAGAAGCCGGGCCTGGGCTGCGCCCATGCGCAGTCGGAGGGGCGGTGCAGGTGCCACGGGGCGGGGGCGGGGGCGGGGGCGGGGGCGGGGGCGGGGGCGGGGGCGGGGGCGAGGGCGGGACAAGGGCGGGGGCGGGGGCGGAGAGGCCCCAAAGCGCTCCCGGTGGTGGCCAGGCCCACCCAGCAAGCCTGGTGCAGCCTGTCAAATTAGAAAATCAAACTCAAAAGAGGAAAACGGCCCTGTCTTCTCCAAAAATATGTCAACGAAAATTCCAGGAAGCCACTAAAAGGGTCAAACGGGTCGATTTGCATCTTAAAACTTGCTCCAAATTCCTCAGCAGAGACCACAGATGCCTCACCAAGCCCGGCCCCTCCCCCTGGAAGGCAGAAAGGGTGTGCATCTCTCTGGGGCACCCCAGGTCCTTACCCACCCCGCACTGTCATCACTAGTCTCCATGTCCCTGCATTACCCACCCTCACCACCAGGTGGCGCGCTCTGTCGTTTCTCTGCACGCTGGCCCTCAGGGCTCTGTCCATCCCCACAGGAACCCCAATCTTTCCTCTGCCCTTCCTTCACTATCCAGCCTCTAATTGCCACATCACAATTATGAATCTACTGTAATTTATTCAACCATTTCCTGGGGTTTTCATTTAGATTATTTCCAACTGTATGTTACTATAAAAAACGTGCTGGTGAACATTTTTACACATAAAGGTTTTATTTGTATTTCAAACATTTCCTTGGTTTATTCCCAAACTTGGAATGACTATGTCACGTATTGTAGTCTAAATTCGAGGATCTCTGCAGAAAGATGGCACAAATGTATCCCTTTCTCAGGAATGAATGAGACTTCATGTTTCACCTCACTTTTGCCAACATTTCACTCTAGCGTTCAAGGATTTGGATGCAAACGCTTTAGACCCTCAAAAATAAACAGCACTCACTCGGTAATACTAATCCATGAAACAATTAAAACACCCCTGAATTTTAGGAGGTCAAATCATCTTTACTTCTGCTGACTGTATTCATCAACCATATCTACATTGACAAGAAATGCATCACTTTATTTGAAAATGCACAAGTTGATTTTCATCCTGTAATTACTAACCACTAATATTCAATTTAAATCAAACCTAAAAAATAAAAAGCTAACATTTCCCATACAGTATCACAAAATTATTTTCAAGTAATTCTTCCAAATACCCACTGTATTCATCAAGGCACATTCACAAACTAGTACTCTGTCTGCCTCAAACACTCTCTATAGATGCTGACATAATGTAAGTGCTCCAACCCGTTACTTCACAAAGCCTGTGGTGACCATTCTTTGCAAGCAATATATCACAGTTTTACAGGTTTCTTCCACTTCCTAAATACACTAGGTGCCTTGGGGGAAAAAGTACAAGTACGAGATCTTACTTTTTTTAAAAAAAGATTTATGTATGCATACAAGAACCATAGTGCAGGTCAGAAATGTGGCACGGGCGAGAGGATCCACCAGAAACAGAGTGGGAAAAGAACAGGCAGACCTACTGAAATACACTGCTGAGGGGAGCACTGGGCAAGGTAGGAGAGGTCTGCTGCACCATGTGGGTCACCCCCTGGCTGAGGACAGGGATCAAATTCATGCTGCTGTGACTGAGTTTTCTTCATAGTGCATTGCTTAACCCACTGCACCACCAGGGAGACCTCTGACATCTTACTTTTGCTGCAATACTGCAGAAGCTTTCTTGCTTCAAGTAATAAAAAGTAACTTTTCTTTTTTTTTTAAAGTAACTTTTCATATTGGTAATTTGCTATAGCAATTCGGACTGAAATTCTTCTCAATATTAACTACTGCTCCAAAAAAAAAGAATAACAGTATTTTAAAAAGAAGAATGTATTTCATCGTGTCATTTAAAGAACTCAAAGATATGAGACAAATTTCATGGCAAATTCCACCTTAAAAACAGGAAATTAAAAGATATTTTAAAAAATTTTTTAAGATTTTATTTATTTATTTATTTATTTATTTATTTATTTATGTGCACAAGAGCTGGAATACAGGCCCGAGGTATGGGGAGGGGGTGAGAGGAGTCACCAGCAACAGAATGAAAGCAGAACAGACAGATTGACTGAAACATACTGCTGAGGGGAGCAGCAGTGGGTGAGGCAGGAGAGATCTGCTGTGCTATGTGGGTCTCCTCCCTGGCAGGGATGGAACTCGCACTGCTGTGCTCTGATGCTTCACAGTGTGGCGTTAAACCCACTGGCCCACCAGGGACACCCCTTATTATTTATTTATTTTTAAAGATTTATTTATTTATGCATGCAAGAGCTGGGGTGTAGGCAGGGGAGGGAGCTGGTGGGAGAAGATTCACCAGAGACAGAGTAGGGGCAGAACAGGCAGATGGACTGAAACACACTGCTGAGGGGAGCAACGGGGCAAGGCAGGAGAGGTCTGCTGTGCCATGGGGATCCCCTCCCTGGCCAGGGATCAAACTGGCCCTGCAGGGGCTGCAGAAGCCCCAGAGTGCAGTGTTCAATGCCTTGCGTCACAAGGGAGGCCCCATTTTTAATGAAGAATATCTTCTTTCTATAGGAAATGCACCTCCCATTTTTTCATTATTTATAAGAAATATGAAGCCTCATTGTCAAGTAAGGAAAAGATAACTTATTAAGGTTGTGACATTGAAAATTTCAGTATTAATGTTGGATCTTGATTTTACATGATGCTTTCTTTATTAGAGATAAATTGGTATTCAGGAGGACTGTTAAACTTGCACTTGTTACTAAGAACTCTAAGACCTCAGTACTATCAGAGTAAGTGCTGAGAGAGTGACTGACTGACAGAGTTATTGATGAACAGTTAGATGAAAGGAGGCTCATTGTACTTTAAAAGTCACAAGTATACTGATTCATTCCCGCCCCATGAGTCTCTTCACCGCCGCTCTCACATCTTTGTTTCTGAGGGTGTAGATGAGAGGGTTGAGGCTGGGTGTGACAACAGTATAAAAGAGGGCGATGAACTTGCCTTGATCTTGAGACTTTCCTGATGGTGGCTGGAGATATGTGCACATACCTGGAATGAAAAAGAGGGACACAACCACAAGGTGGGCTCCACACGTCCCAAAGACCTTCTGGAGGGTACTTGTCATCTGCATCCTCAGCACAGCCCGGGCGATGGCACCATAGGAGCTGAGGATGAGAATGAGGGGTATGAGAACAAAAATGGAGCNCATGACCAGGAGAGTCAGCTCGTTCGCACGGGTATCAACGCATGACAGTCTCAGCAGAGCTGGAAGTTCACAGAAGAAATGATCCACTTGATGGTGCCCACACAGGGGGACCCACAAGGCAAAGGAGGAGTGAAGTGCTGAGGCGGCAAAGCCACTAACCCAGGAAGCCACGGCCAACCACTGGCAGAAACGAGGGTGCATGAGGACAGTGTAGTGCAAGGGTCTACACACGGCCACGTAGCGGTCGAAGGACATCACCACCAGCAGCACACACTCTGTGGACCCCAGTGCAAGAAAAAAGTAAAGTTGAGCCATGCAGCCGGCATAAGAGATGGTCTTCTCTGGGCCCCACAGGTTGACCAGCAACTGAGGAACAGAGCTGGTGGTGTAGCAGAGAGAGGTTGGAGAGGAAGAAGTACATGGGAGTGTGGAGATGGGAGTCCAGGTAGGACAAGGTGATGATGAACAGGTTGCCGACCAGGGTCATCACGTAGAACATGGAGATGACGGCAAAGAGGACTACTTCCAGGTGAGGCCATTTAGAAAAACCCAGTAGAATAAAGTAACCCTCAGAACTTGCATTGACTTTCTCCATCATCATCATCCATTTCTTATTGCCTGAGGAAAGAAACACCATCATTCAAAACTGAAGAAATGCTCCAAGAATCATAGGGACAACTAAAATAGAAGCAAAGCCAGTCTGAAGGACCTGTCACTGCTTAAATATAAAACAACTTGGATGTTAAGAGACTATGACACTAATAAACTGAAAGATTTAAGAATTGACAAGTTTCGCAGATTATATGTCTGGATGCATTTTAGTATTGCTTGCCTTCTATATTAATGAAAAAAGTGAATATAGAGTGTCAAGTTCAAGTATGTTAAGTAACAAGTAGCAATTTTATTGGTTATATAAGACTTGTTAGGTACCTATTACAAGGTTAGAAACTAGTTGATTATAACTTTTACAACTTAGCTTATATGTAAGTAGGCACATTTCATAGTTATAACTTTCCTAGGTAACTTTTACATCTACATTTTAAAGCTTTCATCAGAAAGATGAATTGTTATACACTTATTGTGACAAAACATAGTAACCCGCCATTTATACATTCCAACGCTCTGAGAGAGCTCTCCTTCATTCAGCTTTACCTTATCAATTACACCTCACTCCTTCCACAGCTAATTCCTTCTCTCACACTTTCTAATAAGGTACGATGGCAAGAAGAAACATGAGGAGTAGGAGGATGACAAAAGAAATCACTTTAGAGTTGCCTGTGGTTACCTTTTTGGGGGTCTCTTTTTGTGTGTGTAGAAGAACTGGGGTGTAGACAAGAGGTGGGGGAGGATGGTGACAGGATTCACCAGAGACAGAATGGGAGCAGAAAAGGTTGGTTTACAGAAACACACTGCTAAGGAGAGCAATTGGTGAGACAGGAGAGGTCTGCTGGGCCACAAATGAAATAGCTCCCTGGTTAGGGAGCTAACTCAGGCTCCAGTGGTGATAACACTGAGATTTAACCCCTACGTTACCAGGGAGGCTCACTTTTGTGGTCTCTTAATTGCTCATATTCTTTAAGTGCAAGTTGAAAAAATGCTAGGAGTTATTATTTATTAAGTTCCCACAAGAAAGCTAAAACCAGTTGTTTTGACCCAAGGCTCTAACACTGATTCAGGTCTTGTAAGTTTTAATCATTAATGTAGATCAGAAGCCATCCAGGATAATCAGAAAGCACACCAATAAATGACTGCACAATTATTGTGTATACTCAGAGAATGAAACCATCCAGGATAATCAAACAATACATTGATTTAAAAAATAATAAAGCAGAGTTTAAATATAAAGAATTATTAAACTGTAGAATGAAAGTAGAATGAATATTCCAGAAGGAAAAAACTTAGATAGGGGGGCTCCCTCCACATCAAGGGTGTGGGTACGGCGCACGGGATGGCACAGAAGTTCACTGTGAATCCAGAAGCAGCAATGGCCAAGCAGCAAATCACGATTATTCACTTGAGGTCACTGCCATTGGTGGGAGGGCAGGAAATCCCAAAAGTATTGTTTGTATTTCTCTAGATGGGGGAAAGTTCTCATCGCTTCTTCTGATGTAAAAATAATCCTCATCCTTACACAGTGCTCTGAGTAACTTTGTATATTAACCAAAATAAACAGATAGCCTCTGTTTATTGCATGACTTACTCTTCAGCAGTCTATTAACAGAATGTAGAAAGGGATATAAGAGAAGGAACAAAACCAGAGAAATGGTAGGAACTTCATGGTTTAATTTTTTTCTGAGAGGGAATAAAGACCTTAACAAGGTGACTAAACGCATTTTTTTGTTTTAATAAGGCATTCTGGAGGACATAGTGGTACATAGGAGTCTCTTTCCATTTTTTCTTATCATCTTAATATTTTTATACTCTTACCTGGTGCCTCGGTAGTACTCAGACAGCTCCTTCACTCCTTTCCTTCCCACGTCTGCCCACAGTCTGTGTACCTGTCTTCAAGAGGTACGCCCTCTTCATGTGCAAACAGAGACGATCTCTGGTTTTCATCTCCTTACAATCAACAACAAAGAGGTCCTCTACACCTTATATTCTAATCTACCATACCAGAGGAGAGAAGCAGAGTCTCAAAGTCACTGAGATCTTATGTGCCATGGGAGAGGGTCCGGGCCTATGCTAAAGATTTGGTTCTAATGCAAAGGAGGAACTCATGAGAGAATTCAATGTATCAGAGGGTTGGCCCCATTTCCGAGAGTAAATGCAGCCTTTATGAAAACAAAAGAATAATGTGACTTGTTTTCCTTGACTGGGGCCACTGGGAGGGTAAATCCCAAAGTGGCAATTAATACCCTTCAAGGAGTTGCTCTAGTGACAATACTTTCCAAGCATATCTCCAACTGACATCACCCTTTGGTGCTAAGAATCAATGAATCTGCAGACCAACAATTCATTTACCTTAAGATGCACAAACATATCTCACACTTCATGAAGCAGAAGAACCAAAGTTGCAAGACCAACAGAAAAATCTAGATAAAAATGCTTTAAGCTGTGTGTATTCCATTTGTGCCAAAGAAAATCTTGATATGGGAATCAGATATTATAATAACATTACATCTTAATGCCATTTGAATGTATACTGGCTCCTGAACTATTGTTAATATCTCTGCTGTATTCCAACTGAGTAAGACTATGTTACAAATGTATCTTTACAAGTGGGTGTTAATTGGTCATGGGAATCACTTAGTAATGGAATATATAGAATGGTAATAATGAAACCACACAAGGGTCTGGAGAAAAAATTAAATCTTTGTGCATTGTTTGTAGGAATGCAGACTGGTCCAACCCCTATGGAAAACAGTATGAAGATTTCTCACAATATTAAAAATAGATCTGCCATGTGACCCAGCAATGCCACTCAGTCTACCTGAGGAATATAAAAACATTAATTCAAAGGGATATATGCACCCCTATGTTCATTGCAGCACTATTTATAATAGTTGAACTAGGGAAACAACCTAAGTGCCCAAATACAGATGAGTACTTTAGGAAGATATGATACATAGAGAAAGTGGAATACTATTCAACTATAAAAAAGATGAACTCTTGCCATGTGTGACCACATGGATGGAACTGGAGGGGATGTTGCCAAGAAAAATAAGTCAGAAGGAGAAAGACAAATACCACATGATTTCACTCATATGTGGGAAATAGAGAAACAAAACTAAACTAAACCAAAACACTCCCTAGAAGTCTGACAGCAGAACTGAGGCTACCAGAAGGAGAGGATGGGGGTGGGGAGCAAGAGGGGGAGAGGGTCCAGTGGACTGTGTGGGAGGATTATTGGTGCTATAGTGGGGGGTAATGTATATCTGAGAAGGTGTGAATCTATAATGTAGTGTTGTATGCCAATGTTACCTCAATAAAAAAGATAAAAATTTCTTTTAATAGTCATGCTTGTCTAGATTTAAAATATTTAAATGACACCTCCCCGGTGTCACAAGGGGTTAAGCACCGTACTATGAAGCATCTGCAGCCACAGCAGCACAAGTTTGATCCCCGGCCAGGGAGGAGCATCCAACATGAAGCAGCAGATCTCTCCTGTCTCACCCACTGCTCCCCTCAGCCTTGTATTTCAGTAGATCCACCTGCTCTGCTCTCCACTCTGCTTCTGGTGAAGCCTCTCACCAACCCTACCCCCTGCACCTCTGGCCTTCCTTCTAGTTCTTGTACGCATAATGATATATTTTTCTAATTTAAAAATACTTAATAGGTCATTTTGCAGTGCTTATTACATAGTTACTCATTCCCCATTAACTATGGCTACTATTAGTGAAGTTTATTTGGTGTTTAGAGTGAATTTCATTTGAATTGATATTTTAAGAAACAGCTTTTTTTGATGTTTTTGGTTCACTTTATTTTAGAGATTAATGTATTAAAAATAAAACACCTATGTCTGTGTAAGTTAGAATTATCAGCTATTACTTTTGTCATATTTCTAGCATTTTATTTTTTTAGAGACTTATTTTACCTATTTTGCATAGAAGAGCTGAGATGCAAGCATTAGGAGAATTCACCAGAGACAAAGTGGGGAGCAGAACAGGGGAATCCATTGAAATCCACTGCTGAGGGGAGCAGAGGATGAGGCAGGAGAAGTCTGCTGCGCCCTGTGGGTCAGCTCCCTGGCCAGGGATTGAGAGCTTGAACTCATGCTGCAGTGGCTGGCAAAGCTTGATTGCACTGAGACTTCAAGCCCATGCCACCAGGGAGGCTCAGTTTCTAGCATTTTCACACACAAAGTCCCTGTCCCCTTAACTACTACTGTCTCACCCTGCACCCTCCCAGAAACAGCCACACTTGTGAGTTTGGCATATATCTCGCCATTTCAAGTTCACTCTAACATATATTAAATATTGCTTACATAGCAGGTATTTAAAATTACATATCAATATTATTAATTATACATTCATAGCTTTAAATTTTTGAATTTCCTTGTTATATCCCATGTTTTTAGATCAGATGACTGAATAGTGTCAGTTCTTCACAAACTGGTCTATGAGTTCAGAGCAATCCCAGTCAGTATGCCAGCAGACGTCTTTGTAAACATAGCACTGAATTTCATGAAAGTTAAAAGCTTGTGTTAGCTCATGACTGAGGGGTACATCAGGGTCCCCAAGCTTGCATTCTCTAAAGGGGCCTGGCCATCTATGTGCATAAGATAAAACAGGTTTTTATTACAAATGAATTTTAATAGGTATAGTGTGCACAGAGAGAATATTAATTCCCAATTAAACACCCAAAGTTACCCATCCCCTCATGACTAAATGCCCAACCAAATAGGGTTTGTTACAGGGCAGGGAGAGGGGCACCCCAGGATCCCCAAACATGCCTGCTCAAAATAGGTTCTGCCATGGGTCGGATCAAGACAAAACACATAAAACCTTTAATGGAAAGGAACTTTAATACAATTACTGTGCAATGCAGAAAAGACAAAGAATATAGTTACTAAATCAAGCACCAAAGTTACCCATCCCCTCATGGATAAAAGTCAAGCTAAACAGGATTGGCCCAGAGCAAGACCTAAAAGCTGCTGCAGTCTAAAGCACCTTTTAGTGGAGACCCATAGAAAAGGGTCAGAAAGGGCCAGACAATTCTGGAAGAAAAAGAGCAAAATCAAAATCCAGATAAAAGCTGCCACTGTTAACCTCCCCACGGGTGTCTCACCCACATTTGTTCTAACAGTCCAGGACCAAGAAGCAAGCACAGTTTCTTCACATGTCCCTCTGCTCCACGTGCCTCCTCCAGGTCTCCTTGATGCTCTCCATCCTGCCTCCTTCCTTCTCCAGCTTCTTCTCCTCCCTACTCAGCTCCAACCTCCTTAGGGTGGGACAGGGAACCTGGAACTTCCCCTTTTCCTGGAGCACACCCTGTTACAGGTTAACCCAAAGCAGGGCCACTGGGGCAGAATGCCAAAAGTCTAAGGTACATTCTGGTGGGAAACCATAAAAAAGAGGTAGAAGGGGCCAGGCAAGTCAGGGGTGAAAGGAGCCAATCAACGTTGACATCAAGATAATGGCAGCCACCGTCAACCTCCCCAAGTGTCTCTCACCTACATGTCTCTTCCAAATATCTCT
>JAGFMF010012214.1:0-10744 GCA_019455555.1 Galemys pyrenaicus
GCCAGGGAGTCTCTTAAAATCACCTGTGGGTGATGCCCTCTTTGTTGTTGAGTGAGGGTGAGGAGCTGAGGAACCGTCCTTGGGGAACCGGAAGGGAACGTGGCTTGTGGCAGAGCCCACAGCCGAAGAGTGGACCCCAGAGAGGCCGCATGTGGAGCTTGTGTCCACGGACCCCCGGCCCGTGTGCGTGTGCACAGGCTTGGCCTGAGGGCAGGGGCTGCGTGTCATGAGGTGGCTATGAAAGCCGAGTGCGGTGTGACGGCAGAAGGAACCCTGGGGATTGGGTGATAACCCCCAAAGAGTATAGTATCACAATGCAGAGAGTGAGAGCGTCCTGGGGGTGGGTGCAGGGTGTGGCTTGTGGCTGAGACCGCAGCCAGAGGAGGCCAGGAAGCCTGACGGCTCCTGGCGTGAGACGGCAGATGCACGAGTGGTTCCCGCCTCGCGTGATCAGAGCCTGCGGCAGCAGACGTGGTGGGTCATCAGCTGCCGCCAATAGTCTTCTCTTTCGCCCCTAGGTTGGTGCCCTGTCTGCGTGTATTTGTATTGTGTTGCATTGCTTTACTGTGCTGTGTTTACTTCTGTGGGTCATGGCTGCAATGTTGATAGATGCCCAGGGAAACTGAAGTATAGTTTTGTAGGGCTGAAAACCCTGAGGGGGTGGACTGTAGGGTCAGAGAAAAGTGATCAGGTTTTCCGCCCTCCCGCTATGGTATAATGATGGACACCTGAGGTGCTGCACGCAGGCCTGAGTGGGCATGCGCACGGTGGCTAGGCGCCTGCCAGCCTCCAGGCCCCAGCACCCCGCCTGCCATGTCCCTGGTCCTTCTGATACAATGGCACAATAAAAGACTGAAAAAGCCACGGAGGGCTCCAGGACTCCTTCCTTGACCCATCTGCTCGGAATCAGGGACACCTGCTCTGTGCCTTGCTGCCACCACAGTAACACACATGAGCTCTGACTTAGGTCACCTGTGGGGACACAGCAGCTGGTCACCCCCTCTCCCATGGCTGTGCTTTCTGAAACTGGACTGCAGCTGCCATCGCTAAGGAGAGAGGGCATGCGGCTCTGTGTGGGTGACTCAGTCCTGGGGTGCCGAGCTGCCGTTGCCTCCTGGGAGAGGAAAGAGCCTAATGTCCTAGGGCTGCCTGCACCTCACTCTGGCCTCACTGCCCTTCAAAAGGGAAGCCCTGGGTCGGGCCTTACTTAAAGCCTTAAAGCAGCTGTGGCCTTGGCATGTAAATGGTGACCGTGGTACATCCCCCTAAGGCAGAGAGGACCAGTCAGTGTCTATGCTGTCATCTACCATTCCCGGGTGATCATGTAGATTGTGTCCAACCATCCGTTACTATAATGTAAGGACGGCTGCACATTTGTACTCATATTTTTCTGTGTGTTTCAGAGCATCTCCTTAGGTCATTTCCCAAAAATAGAACTGCTATTCTCATTTAAAATAAAATGAATCTTAAACTCTGAAGGGCGGTATGAATTTACTTTACCAGGAAAGAATGAGACTGTGGCTCATCTGGTCCTGGCTGACATCTCTGCAGCCCCTTCCAAGGCTTTGACACAAACTCCCTTCACACCTTCCTCCAGCTTAGCCACCTTTCAGCCAGTAACTGTCACTTTATGCTCCTCTTTTGCCACGTTACTGCTCCTCCTCGCAGCGCTGAGCTCCGTCCTGTCCCCCAGAGCCCCCCAAGTCAGGGCTGGGCTTGGCCATCCCGGGCCCTTTCATGTCCCAGCTCATTGGCGGCATTGCTCTTCCTCGCCACAAGGTGGCGCCCTCCGCCGTTTTCCTGCACTTCAGCAATTATGGCGCTTCCAGCTCCCCCTTGGCCTCAGTCCCGCTCTGCATCTGGTTACGCTGGGCCCCACCCCCCACTGTTCTGGGCTCAGTCCCTTCCCCCCCAGTTCATCCCCTTCAGCCTCACTCTGCATGCTGCATGCCCCGCCGCTGCACGGGCTGCACCCAGCTGCGCGGGCTTCCTGTTCTGATGTTAAATGCTGATGGTGGAATATAAAATCCCAGGCATAGTGTAATTCCACTAGGAAAGAAAAGCATTAATAAAATGTACTCTCTTTGACGCGTATATGAGTAAAAACAGAAAAATTACTACTTTGCCCCAGGTACAGTATTTATACAGCACTGAAGATAGACTCTAGCTGCATTCAATACTATGGATTCATACTACATGCGTATTTTTGAGTCAAGCTATAAAATAAATATGATTTCAATTCTGAATACCAGACACACTTGAAATCATGTCTTCTTTATACTTTCAGTGATGTATATGCTTAGATGTATATGCTTAGATATGCTTAGATTATACGTTGTAATTACAAAAGAGCAAGGGAAATGATTCTGATGAGAGTCCTATTGGTGCTCACTTATGAGAAAGATAATATGACGTGATGTTATATTTCGGATCCTGGTTAATGTGCATTCATTTTGTAATTCTCAACTCACATCGTTAGTGTCTGTCATAACACACAAGTGTAGCCCTTCACAATTAAAAATATTGGAAAATACTAGGAATAAGTAAGCTACATCATAGAGTATCTTTTGCTGGAAAAATCATAGTTGACTATTGTTCATTAAATGTATTGTGCTTCAAATTTCTATACTGTTCACAGTCCATTTTATTATCAGAACCAGTCAACTGAAGCTCATGTTCGGATGGTTGCTGAAATCTCCTCCCTGCCCCATGGCAAATGAAAGTAATTGTTCATTTTTTATAAGTCTTTAGAATCCCACTGTGTTTACAGAAATGTGAAAATGAGGGCTTCCAGCTACCCAGCAGCCTGCGCAGAGCAGGAGCACTTGCAGTCAAGGTCGCCTCACTTGATTTTAGTGAGGGGGTTTTGGTTTCTTGCCTGAACCATTCTCTTGCTAGTTTTCAAATCCAATAAACATTCTTTTTTGCCTTTTTGTTCATTTTAAGTGTATAAATGTATTCTGATTAATCCTCAGCTCTGGATAAATTTATTTAAAAACAAAAAACCACAGAGCCTCTCCAATGGCACAAGGGGTTAAGGCACAGCACTATGAAGCATCCGCAGCCACTGCGGGATTTCAATCCCCAGCCAATGAGGGGACCCACAGGGCGCAGCAGACCTCTCCTGCCTCACCCCGCTGCTCCCCTCGCAGTGTATTTCAGTAGATCACTTGTTGTGCATTCCACTATCTCTGGTGAATCCTCCCACACCTCTTGCCAGCACCCCAGTTCTTGTGTGCATAAATAAATAAATCTTAGAAAAATAAATTGGATAAACATAAAAGGATGCTAAGCTACCAAATGAAAATATGAGAAACAGGACATTTACAAAGTAAAATAACTTCCCATAATTTACTTACTAATTACAAAATAGAGTTACGAGCAACTTTACAATAAGAAAAAGTACACGGGCCTCATCCTAGTCAAGTAATGAGTGCTAGTATCACCCATGTTTGAAACACGGCAATGTCCAACACCTTCCTATAGGGTGCTCAAAATGGGGCGCAATGTCACTGCTGTGATATTCTTGTCAAAAATGCAAACCCTCATTCTAGTAGTGAAGACACATGAACAACTTAACTTGAGACAAAATGGACAAAATAGTATCCTGTGTGCTTCAAAAATATCGTTTGATAAAGACAAAAGTTAAGAAGCTGAAACAGGGGCCTCCCTGGTGGCGCAGTGGGTTAAGCAATGCACTATGAAGCAGAATGCAGCCACTGCAGCACGAGTTCGATCCCTGCTACTGGCCAGGGAGGGTACCCACATGGTGCAGCAGACCTCTCCTGCTGTGCCCGCTGCTCCCCTCAGCAGTGTACTTTTGTTGATCTGCCTGTTCTGCTCCCTGCTCTGTCTGTGGTGAATCCTCTCACCCCCCACACCTCTGGCCTGTACCCCAGTGCTTGTATGCATAAATAAATAAATCTTTAAAAAAAAAGAAGCTGAAACAGATTAACAGAGATATGAAATCTACACTTGTGATCCCAGACTTGGAAAAAGTAGCTACTCATAACCTTATTGAGACCACTGGAGAAATACAAATGTCAACTGCTGATTAGCTAACAATATCATGTCTTTATTAATTTTCTGATTTTGTTGGTTCTGTAGTGATTATGTAAAATAACTCCTGTTTTAAGGAAGTAAACATGGGATTATTTAGAGGGAAAGGGACCCGAGGTCTCCAACTTCTTTTTTCTCTTTAAAGATTTATTTATGCATACAAAGATTTATTTTTAAAGATTTATTTATGTACACATCAAGAGCTGGTATACAGGCCAGAGTAGCAGGAGGTGAGAGGATTCTTCAGAGACAGAGTGGGGAGCAGAACAAGTAGATCTACTGAAATACACTGCTGAGGGGAGCAGTGGGTGAGGCAGGAGAGGTCTGCTGCTCCATGGGGGTCCCCTCTCTGGCAGGAATTGAACTCCTCTGCAATGCCCGACAGGTGCTTCACAGTGCATCACTAGCGAGGCCCTCTGACATATTTTCAAAAGGACCAGAAAAGAGATGAGAGATAGAGAGAGAAGTGATAGAACGATTCCTGTGTGGAGCAATGGAAATTATTGCAGAACCCAGTTAAAGGATTAAGAGCAAATATTTGTGCCACTTTTGCAACTTTTCTATGAAGCTTAAATTTTAAGCAGAATAAAAAGTTACTAAAAGTAAATGTAAAATTAAGTTTTTTTACTTTTATGCATCATTCAGGTATTTGGTTCAAATACCATTTTACTACCCAATTCTCATTCATCCCATGGTGACATCTGGACAAGCAACAATTAGGAGGTTCCTAACAAGGCTGTGAATGAAAATTTTTATGGGTCTTGGAAGAAAATCATTTGTTTTTTAACAAGTAGCTTTTGTGGGTTTTTAAAGCATTTTCATGTTATTTCCACTCATGGAAATATAGAAAACATAATTATGTTGATTTATTAACCTTAAAGATAGATGAAAATACATGTGATGAACACTGTAAAGTGTATTAGTGATTTCAAAATGACTTTGGGGGTAAAAATATTGAAATTTGATCGAATATTCTGATGGAAAGAACCTTACCTTCTGATCACCTTCTGGTTGCTTGCACCCAGAGCTTACTTCTCAACTGAAAAAAAATACTGAGAGAGATTAAATTAAAAAAGAGACTAAATTAGAGATATACCCATGTACATCAACTCATGGCTATTTGTGATCTGCTCAAAGCTGGAAATAGGTCTGTGAAACAGAATTGAGAAAGAGTTGCTTTCCTTCTCTGTAAATTTCACTGAGATCAAACTGCAATGGAAATTTTCTTAAAGAACAGTTGAATATAACTCAGTTTAGTTTTTTATAAATTTCCCTATTTTAAAAAATGTTATTTAGGTAATATCAGTTTGCACAATGTGTCTGATTTAGAGGTGCAGGATCTGCCCCCCAGGCGGATAGATGTCACCACCCCACCCCCACCCCCATAGTCTAGGATGATGGGACCCCTCCACATGTTGCTTTCTCCTTCCCCTCCCTCTCCAGTAACCTTATTTCTACAGGCAGATTTCCAAAACTAAGGGTCAGTCTAAAGCAAATGAACTCAATTTGAAAAGAGATACTTTTAGGAAAAGCAAAGAAAGGAAGGATGTGAGCATGGAGGAACACCTGCCAAGGTGCTCCAAGTTGAGTGTGTACATGTGTATTTCAGAGCTGAGAACCTGCACCCTGGAGCCAGAGGAAAGCTTTATATTATTTCTTTTTCTCTAGAACAGTAACTGAGATAGTATCATTTCTGGGTGTTACAATTTCTGTAGATATATTCACTCTAACAGAGAAAAATTCTAGTACTCATTGAGACATTAAGGGAATGTTTGCCACTTAATATATTGTGGTTAGTGACTCAGGCTTGTTTTATTATTTTTCATTTGTCTTTAGATTTTACCTGTAGTGTTCTTTTTAAAAAAAATATTTATATATAATTTTACATCAATTGTGGCTCCCATGGATTTCCCAAAATGATTTCACCAGTGTACCATCACCTCCATCCCCTGTGCTTGCCCCGCCCTCACCTATCCCTACCCCCTCCCCACAAGGTGTCCCTTATTTGTTATTTTTTAAAAATCATATATAGCTGTGTATTCAAAAGTGTTTATGCAGAAAAAGCTATCAAATGTATATTTCCAATGAAATGGAAAGTTACTTTTTTTATGGACTGGAAATTTAAATGAAAACTCAAAGTAGTTTCACTTATATGTCTGGATGTTTTTTAGTATTGCTTTCCTTCTATGTTAATAAAAAAGGTGAATATAGAATGTCAATTTCAAGTATTTTAAGTAACAAATAGCAATTTTATTTATTATATAAGACTTGTTAGTTACCTATTACAAGGTTATAAACTGCTTTAATATAACTTTTTGCTACTTAGTTTACATGTAAAGTAGGCACATTTCATAGTTATAACTTTCCTAGGTGACTTTTACTTCTGTATTTTAAAGCTTTCATCAGAAAGTGAATTGTTATATACTTACAGTGACAAAACATAGTAACCCACCATTTATCCATCTCTCCGCTCTGAGAGAGGTCTCCATCGTTCAGTTTGTCTTATGACATCTACTTCACTCCAACCACAGCTAACTTCTTTTTCACACTTTCTAATAAGCTACAATGGAAAGAGAAACATGAGAAAAAGGAGGACAAAAGAAATCACTTTAGAGTTACCTATGGTTATCTCTTTTGGGCTCTTTTTGTGTGTGTGTAGAAGAACTGGGGTATAGACAAGAGGTGGGGGAGGATGCTGACAGGATTCACCAGAGACAGAGCGGGGGCAGAAAAGGCAGGTTACAGAAACACACTGCTAAGGAGAGCAGTGGACAGAAGAGGTCCACTCAGGCCCCAGAGGTTATAATACTGAGACTTAATCCCTTTGTCACCAGGGAGGCTCACTTTTGGGATCTCTTAATTGCTCATATTCTTTAAGTGTGAGATGAAAAAATGCTAGGAGTTATTATTTTTAAGTTCTCACAAGAAAGTTAAAACCAGTTGTTTTAGCCCAAGGCTCTAAGACTGATTCAGGTCTTGTAAGTTTTAATCATTAAGGAGTTACACTAATGTAGATCAGAAGCCATCCTGGATAATCAGAAAGCACACTGATAAAAAAAAAGACTGCACAATTATTTTGTATACTCAGAGATAGAAACCATCCAGGATAATCAAACAATACATTGATTAAAAAACAATAAAGCAAAGTTTAATATAAAGAATTGCTAAACTGTAGAATGGAAGTAACCATAAACATCTAAAGGATATTACAGAAGTAAAAAACTTAGATGGAAGGGGGCTCCCTCCACATCAAGGGTGTGGTTACGGCCCACAGGATGGCACATAAGTTCACTGTGAATCCAGAAGCAGCAATGGTCAAGCAGCAAATCATGATTATTTCACTTGAGGTCACTTCAATTGGCTGGAGGGCAGAAAATCCAAAAAGTATTGTTTGTATTTCTCTAAATGGGGGAAAGTTGTCATCACTTCTGATGTAAATATAATCCTCATCTTTACACAGTGGTTTAAATAACTTTGTGTATTAACCAAAATAAACAGATAATCTCTGTTTATTGCATAACTTACTCTTCAGCACTGTATTAAGAGATGGTAGAAAAGGATATGAGAGAAGTAACAAAACCAGATAAATGATAGGAACTTCATGGTTTAATTTTTTTCTGAGAGGGAATAAAGACCTTTACAAAGGTGACTTCAATGGTGCTTTTTTTTTAATAAGGCATTCTGGGGGAAATAGTAGTACATAGGAGTCTCTTTCCATTTTTTCTTATCATCTTAATATTTTTGTACTCTTACCTGGTGCCTCGGTAGTACTCAGACCGCTCCTTTGCTCCTCTCCTTCCCACGTCTGCCCACAGTCTGTGTACTTGTCTTCAAGAGGTACGCCCTCTTCATGTGCAAACAGAGATGATCTCTGGTTTTCATCTCCTTACAATCAACAACAAAGCGGTACCCTACACATTATATTCTAATCTACCATATCATAGGAGAGAAGCAGAGTCTCAAAGTCACTGAGATCATATGTGCCATGGGAGAGGGTCCTAGGTCTATGATAAAGATTTGGTTTTAATGCAAAGGAGGAACTCATGAGAGAATTCAGTGTATTGGCAGTGGACCCCATTTCCAAGGGTAATTTCAGCCTTTAATGGAAACAAAAGAATAATGAGACTTGCTTTCCCTGACTGGGACCAATGGGAGGGTAAATCAAAAAAGGAATGTAATATTTATTAATAGTTTGTCTAGGTATTTCATTAAGATATCCATTGGATGAATCATTTTCCAAGCCAATCCTAGATTCTCTAATAGTATTTTATATAATTATTCCCAGTTTATGAATTCTTATTACCTGGTAGTCTCTAAGTTGTGATCATCTAACCATCCAGGAAGAGTAGAAGGGGAAGAGTAGCTTACCCATGATATAATTCTTAACAGTCTCGGCCAGATATGATTTCTAATATTATTATCCACCAGCAAAAGTGGTAAATTAATGGATATAGATCAATTTTCTTTTTCAACATTAAAAACTCACTACTCGTCAAAATGATGTTGAAGAGGAAGTTTTAAAGGATTTCAATGTGTCATTAATGAAGCCAATTAAAGTAAAGTAAAACCATTTTCTGTTTTGTTTGGTTTTATTTTGTGTAACAGGATCATCTTTCTTGTACATACCAAATGGCATTTATTTTCAAGATTTGGACCACACATTATTGTCTTTTAGATTTAAAAAGCTACCTTAATTTACTAGCATTAAATTTAGTGACAAATTCAGTCATATAAAGATATTTATTTATCTCAAATTTTTTCTATCCCTCTAAAAATAATCTTTATTCTGACCAAAAAAAAAAGAGTGTCTTATTGACTATGTTGCCAAGAATCCCACAGTCTAGAAGAGATTTAAATTAAAGAACTGAATGAGTAAATAGGTAGATAAATTAATGGATGAATGAACAAACGTACCATTTTGAATAAATATTTCATTCTGTTGTTCAATGTGACAAGTTTATAAACCCACAGGATGAAAAACTCATGTAAATTAGTGTATTGGGGGAAAGCTGATGCTATCAAAGAATAGCCATATCTTTTTCCAATTTAGCTAATTTTTGTTGCCTGTCAATAACATAAATTCCATCAGCGAGAATTTTTGCAACCTAAATAGCCCTTATCTTACAAATGATATTAATACTCAGTTCAAAAGTTAGCATATTAATTTTGAATCCTGATACTGAATTCTAGGAACACAAAAGATGGAATTATAAAAATGAAAGTGATACAAATTAAAAAGTTAATCTCTATATATCTCTAGATAACATGTCAGAATCAACCAATATAAACAAAAACAAATTTAACACTGCACTTTTCTTCTATGTTTAGTGGTGTGGAGACTGAAAATAAATCCTAAGGGAAAAGAGAAACCATACCCAAGATGGACGAGAGGCTCTCAGCAAAAATTGCAGGGCAGGTGGCTTCTGTGTCACATGTCCCGCTCCCTGCCCATGAGTCTCTTCACCGCCGCTCTCACATCTTTGTTTCTGAGGGTGTAGATGAGAGGATTGAGGCTGGGTGTGACAACAGTATAAAAGAGGGCGATGAACTTGCCTTGATCTTGAGACTTTCCTGATGGTGGCTGGAGATATGTGCACATAGCTGGAATGAAAAAGAGGGCCACAACCATCAGGTGGGCTCCACATGTCCCAAAGATCTTCTGGAGGCCACTTGTCTTCTGCATCCTCAGCACAGCCCGGGCGATGGCACCATAGGAGCTGAGGATGAGAATGAGGGGTATGAGAACAAAAATGGAGCTCATGACCAGGAGAGTCAGCTCGTTCGCACGGATATCAACGCATGACAGTCTCAGCAGAGCTGGAAGTTCACAGAAGAAATGATCCAGTTGATGGTGCCCACACAGGGGGACCCACAAGGCAAAGGAGGAGTGAAGTGCCGAGGCAGCAAAGCCACTAACCCAGGAAGCCACGGCCAACCACTGGCAGAAACGAGGGTGCATGAGGACAGTGTAGTGCAAGGGTCTGCACACGGCCACGTAGCGGTCGAAGGACATCACCACCAGCAGCACACACTCTGTGGACCCCAGTGCAAGAAAAAAGTAAAGTTGAGCCATGCAGCCGGCATAAGAGATGGTCTTCTCTGGGCCCCACAGGTTGACCAGCAACTGAGGAACAGAGCTGGTGGTGTAGCAGAGAGAGGTTGGAGAGGAAGAAGTACATGGGAGTGTGGAGATGGGAGTCCAGGTAGGACAAGGTGATGATGAACAGGTTGCCGACCAGGGTCATCACGTAGAACATGGAGATGACGGTGAAGAGGACTACTTCCAGGTGAGGCCATTTAGAAAAACCCAGTAGAACAAAGTAGCCTTCCCAGCTTGCATTTTTTCGATCATCGTTCATTTTTTCCTGTACCTGGAGAAAGACTCATATATTCAAAAGTTGCCCACTCAGTATCAAACCCTTGCTAACCAATTAGAAAATAAAAAATCTTCACCACAGCCAAACCTGTCACTATGTCATTACAGTAACATTTTCATCGTTTTATTTCTATGTTTCACTCAGATAGATACAGTCAGTGACTTCTAACTTCTCAAGGGAACACGTTCTTCTGTGTATCCTTAACTTTCTACTTGGATAAATGAAGATTCAAGATTCTACAGCAAGGGAAATCATCACCTGAATACGTGAATACAATTGTAGAAAGAACAAAACATCCTTTGTTTAGT
>JAGFMF010012216.1:0-58627 GCA_019455555.1 Galemys pyrenaicus
CCCCCCCCGGGCCGGGTGGACACCCCCTACCTCCAGCTGCCCGCTGTGCTGGCTGGACACGCCGTGGGCCCGCTCGGACAGCAGCACCAGCCTGCTCCTCCCGTCCTGGATGAAGGCCGACTGCACCATGGGGTAGTAGTTCTGCGGACACAAGCGCGGCCAGGCTGGCCCTCGGGCCATGGCGCCTGTGTGTGGCGGGAGGGCTGTCCCGGTCACGCTCTGCGCTGGGCCGGAGAGCGTCCAGGGAGGCGCGGCCTGGGGCGGCCGTGGGGCGAGGGCGGCAGACGGGCCAGAGGGAAGGGAGGCCGCAGCCGAGGCAGCCACGCCCGGGACAACCGACCTGAGTCAGGGTGAGGGAGGGGCCAGTGCCGGCCTCCCGCAGGACCAGCTGGCCCCGCAGCGGGGAGCAGGCCGCTCTCCTCTCCTGGACAGCAGCCGACCTGGGAGCAAAGGACTCGCACGCGGTCCCGGCACAGGAGGGCGGCCCGGGAGAGGCCCCTGACTTCTGACCCGGGCTGGGCGGACCGGTCCATTCTGGCCACTGCCGTGGGCTGGGTCAGTCAGCTAAGGTGGCTCGGGCAAGCCGGGCCGGCACCCTCTCATTAAGCCAAGGACCGGCCCTGAGCTCATCGTCCGGAAGAGGGCCCCGGGGACAGAGGCCCAGGCCCCTTCCCCTGGGCGCTGGCCCCGCGCCCCGGCACCGGCGCCGCCGCCACCGGCCGTCCCCGGCACAGCCAGCCTGGGCCCTGGGCAGGTCTGCAGAGGCTTCTGCTGACCCGCGGGCCGAGCGGCCGCCGGCCCCTGGTGGAGCCCGGCCGCCCTTGCTCCCAGGCGCTCCCTACCCGGGCGATGGAGGGGTCGCCGCGGTTGTGGCCGGGCCGCCGCTGCATCTGGTAGCCGTTGCTGTCCGAGTGCAGCTCCCGCTGGCTGTGCAGGTCGGTGCTGGTGCTCAGCAGGGCCTCGCGGTTGAGCTCCAGGGGGCCCACGCGCAGCTCCTGCTCCAGGCGCTGGCACAGCAGCTCCCCGCCGGGGCGCCCGGGCGCGTGGGCCAGCCGCGAGAGGATGGCGAAGGTGTGCGCCCCGTCCTTCTCGTCCCTGCCGGTGGGCGTGGGGTAGGCGAGGGCCTTCGCAGCCTCCGTGCGCAGCCTCCCTCCCTCCTGCCTCCTGCTCCTCCAGCCCCTCCTTCTGCAGCCCAGGGGCGAGCCTACTGGGCGCCAGAGGGGGCTCGGGCTCCCTGATATTAAGCGGGGCCTCCCGCCAGACCGGGTGGGGGTCTGGCCAGGCCGTGATCAAGCAGAGGTGGCCGTGGCCGGTGCGCGAGGTCCCGGGCCCCGCCTGGACTCAGCTCCCGCCCTGGAGGAAGCCGACGCGGCCAGAGGCGCGGACCCGTGCTGGGTCCTTGTCAGCCCTTCCGGAGCCGCCCTGCAGTCGGAGCCTGTGGCCCTGACCCCGGGCACGTGCTGCCAGCCCCGGGCAGCGGCACCTGTAGAAGTACTGCCGGACCTCGGTCACCAGCGGCCCCGCCTCGATCTCCAGCTCCACCTCCTTCCACGCTGGCTCTGCGGCTGTCTCGGCTGCAAAGACGTAGTTGTCGGAGACGGGTCCTCGTCTCAGGTCTCCGTTGACGTGGTATTCCAGGAACTCCTGCGTCACGCGCACCGTGCGGTTGCCCTGTCTGCAGACGGGGGCGGGGCCGTCAGCCTGTGCACCCTCGTGCCGGCCTGTCCTCAGGTGTGGGGTGGGTGAATGTGAAGGTGGCGCAGCGCTGGGTGGGTGAGCCGACGCCCATCTGCAGACGTGCCTCGCACGGGCTGCTCCCTCTGCAGACCCGAACTTCCCGGGTGCCTGGGGTCCCGGCTCTTCGCTGTCTGAGCACCCCCTTGGTGTCTCATCATAACCGGCCTCGCAGGGCTGGCCGCCTGCGTGCCAAGGGTCCCCCTCAGTGTGCCCGTGATGGCCTTGCGCTTCCCCGGTCAGGAGTCTCGTGGTCCCCTCTGTCCACTAGCATCCACGGCAAGGGCACACGGGTGACAGCGCCCTTGCTCGGCCCCGGGCCATGCTGGCTTGTGGACGGGCCCAGTGGGGCACTGAATGCTGGTGGGCAGGGCGGGAGCCGGCCCTGGCCCCCCGGGCACCCTGGAAGGAGCGTGTAGCCGAAGGGGCGGGAGCTGAGAGCAGTGCGTGGGTCTCCTCCCCTGCAGCCCAGGGCTGGCCCCATCCCTTCTGCTCCCCCACTTCCCCTGGGCTCAGGAAGCTGCAGCTGGCCCCCCCACCGCCACATGCTCTTCTAGAAGGATCTGAGGCCGGACTGAAGGGCGACTTTCCGGGCCCGTTTTGGGGGCAGTCTCACGCTCTCGCGGGCTCGGCTGCAGACCCGAACGTGGGGCAGAGCCCGCGTGCTCCCAGCTCATCCCAGCTCCCCCGCCCTCCTCCTGTTCGCTCCTCTCTTCCTGGCGCCTTCCTCCACACTCTGACACCTGTTCCTCCCAAGTCCCTGCCTCCCACACTTCTCTAACTCTAACCCTAACCTGTGGGGTGTCCTGAAAGGGGCACGGGTCCCCGGCAGAGCAGCTGGGGTGGACGGAAACTGAGCTGAGGTGGAGGGTGCGGGGCGTCCCACAGCCACCGGGAGGCCTTTGCAGTGGCAGCGCCCTGAGAATGAGGGGCCGGGTGCATGGGGGGCGGGTGGGTGGCTGTGTGGGTGCCGGGGTGGAGAGTGCGTGGTGGATGTGAAGGTGACAGAGAGCTGAGTGTGTAGCGGACGCCCATCTGCCCACGTGGCAGGAGGGCGCGCGGCAGATGGGCCAGAGGGTGTGTGCACAGCGTGGGCGGGTGAGCGGCTGGGAGGGCTGTCGGTGACTGCGTAGCTGGAGGGGTGGAGGGGAGGCATGAACGGGTAGGAGACGGCGGCCCGTTGGGTGGAGCTGTGCGGATGGGTTTTGCTGCTCTGCGGCAGGTGGGTGAATGCTACGCTTTCCCAAGGTGAGCCCTTCAACATCCCCACTTCTGTGACTTAGCACACCTGAGTGGAAAGTCCAGAATAGGTCCTAGGGGGCTCAGCTTCTAGAAAGAGACGGTAAATGGTAAAGACCTTTGTCCCTGGGGTCCTTCCCAGGCGGGAAAGGCAGCTGGGAGAAGCAGCCACGCCAGCGCCTGACGCCCGCAGGCCGCGGGCTCACCTCTCCCAGATGCTGTGCATCAGGTTGGTGTCCCGGTCCAGGAACACGCCGAGGCAGTCATTGTGCACGGCCAGCAGGCGGCTGCCCCTGGGCCCCGACGCCCTCCGCGCCCGGCGGCCCAGCTGCCTGAGGCTGGCGGCGGCGGCCGTGGGTGCCGGCCCGGCCCGCGGGGCTCCGCGCGAGGGCTTGAGGCTGTAGTCCCGGTAGCTGAGGCCGGGGACCGAGGTGAGCACGTGCAGGTCGTGCTTGCCCGGCTCCTTCTTCGACTTCCGCACCTGGGGGCCAGCAGATGCCGTCGGCGGCGCGGGCACCGGCCTCTGTCCGGGGCGCGGCCCCCCGGGCTGGGCGAGCCCGAGGCCAGGCGTGCGGCCCGGCAGGAGCCGCCCCTACCTGCGCGGGCACGGGGCGCCCCGACTCGTCGGTGACGCTGACGTCAGGGAAGTCCACGGTCAGGGTGACGATGGAGGTGACGGCCCAGGCCAGGGGGTTGTAGAGCACGGCGGTGAGGCCCTGGGTCTCCGGGTCTGCAACGCGGGGCGCTCCGCTCACCCTCTGCCCCGCGCCTGGCGCCCCTCGGCCCCGCGGAGCCTCAGGGTGGGAGAGAGGATGGGCCGGGCGCTCCCTGCGGCAGCCCACAGCCCGCGGGCGGCCCGGGTCCCAGGCCGGGCACGCTAAGGCGGGGGGTGCTGCTCAGCGCCCCCCTCGCCTGTCCTGTCGCCCAGGGCTCGAGGAGGAGCCGAGGCAGAGCAGGAGGGGCGCAGGGGCGGGAGGCCCGGTGGGGTGCGGGCGGCAGAGCAGCTGGCGTGGCCTGGCAGGCCGAGGCCGCGCGCACAGCGTCCTGCTCCTGCGGGCCGCGGCGGCTCTCGGCGCGATGGCCGCTCTGTGCCCGTGCCTCCCGGGCCGAGGCTGGACAAGTGCGACCCGCTGACCGGGCGGGCGCCGCCGGCTGCAGCGGCCAGGCCCTCGGCCCGTGCTGCAGGGACCGGCTCACCTGCGCGAGCCCGGGCCCTGCCCTTCATGAGGGAGGCGACGAGCTGCTGCACGCCCTGCATGCCGGCCTTCAGGTGACGCACGTACATGTCCCGCACCTTGGGGGTCTCGGTGCCAGTGATGCCGTCGTGGTGCTGCACCTGGCCGGGAGGGCAGGACGCAGTCAGCCCCGCCGTGCGGGCACCCGCAGGCACCAGCCCTCGGGGGCGCTGCCCGTCCTCTCCACGTGCTGGTGGAGAAGCTGGGCGTGTCCACTACCCCACGGTGTGTCCCGTAGGGCCCTCGTGCTCCAGGCAGGCCCCACGGTGGCTGGGCACTTCTCTCTCCGGTCTGGGCAGGAGGCCCCCGAGGGGACCCGGCCCACAGCGGCCCCTGGTACCGGCTCCGGCCCCTGGTACCGGCTCCGGTGCCCTGCGCCTCCCTGCTCCGCTCACGGCTCGTCCCGCCTGCCGGCTCAGTGGCCACCAAGTGTCGTGGCCGTGGGAGGAGGACCAGCTGTGGGCTCCCCGGCCGCGGCCCTGCCGTCCGAGGGTCGGAGGGGAAGGGACGCTCCCAACCGCCGCAGCAGCGGCCTCCGCGGGGCCAGCAGACCCTGACCTCCGAGCCAGCCCTCGCGGTGGCCGTGCCTGCGTGTCCCGCGTGTCCCGCGGAGGGTCTCGGGCTCAGGGGGAGGTGGGCGCCTGAGACCTTGCGGCCGGGCTGGCCCGGCAGGGCTGGGAGACACTCGTGCTACTTCTCCCTCCCCCCCAGGGCGGTGTCACCTCGGAGACGGCCCAGCGGAGCTGCCGCAGCTGCCCCAGGGCCCGGGCCGGCTGCAGGGCCGTGCCAGGCGCCGTCCACACGTGCCGCACGAACATGGACTCGGCGGCGTGCAGCAGGGCGCTGGCTCTCCTGGCCAGCCCCTTCAGGCCGCTGCGCGAGGTGTAGAAGCCGGTCCAGGCGTGCAGTGGCTCTGGGGACGAGACGGCGGCGGGCGTGGGTCTCCCGTGGGGGCCCTGCGCCCTGCCCCGGGGGGACGGTCCCTGGTCGGGGGGACTGGCTGCGCTTGGGGTGTCCTAGGCTCCACCCCACACCCGGGGGCCTGGTGCCCTGAGGCCACTGGGCAGGTGGGGCCGTCGCTGGGCGGGGCAGGCCTGGGCGGGTGCAGGGTGTGGTGCAGATGGCCAGCCTGGGGTGCCTGGGAGACCCGGGGTGCCACGCAGCAAAGGGCCCGGGGTGCTGGGGCAGCAGGGACACGGGGGCCGGTGGCCGGGCTTGGCAGAGAAGCCCTGAGCTCGGGGGCAGCTTCTGCGTGACTCCCCGGCCTGGGCTGGACAGGCCTGTGAGGCAGCGGGCCCCTCTGCCGCCAGGGTCTTTGTGGGAAGGGGGTGGGTGCTGGAGGCCCGATGCACGGGCTGACTGGATAGCCTGCGTGGCCTGGCGATGCCTCAGCCCGCGCTTTTCCCTGACCTACACAGCCCAGCCCCGGGCATGGGGAGCTCTCAGCGGCTTAGCTGGAGGGTCTGGGGCTGGAGGGTGATGACGTGGTGGTCTTGAACTAGCCCCAGAAATGGGGTCACGCCGGTGGCCTGGGGCGGGCTAGAAGCGAAGATGGGGCAGCCTCCTGTCCCTGGCGTGTGCCGAGGAGGCCTGTGCTGGTGCTGGTCAGCATCCTTCCCGCTCCCTTCCTCTTCCCTGTCGAGACTGGCCCCGGGATCAGCCCCGGTTTGGCACCGGTTCTGTCCGGGCCTGCAGCCCTAGGCAGGCTCGCTCAAGTCTGGCCCTGCACCCCTCGGCCGTGCGTGCCAGCTGCAGAGCGGCCTCTAGCACAGACAGGCCGGCAGTGACTCTGCAGACGCAGCCGGGCCTGGGGGCGCGGGGACGCTAAGAGGTGCCTGGGTGGGCTTCAGGTCGGAATGTCTTCCCGGAGGAGGGGGCTTTATGCAAATAAGACTTGGCGGGGCGTGGGGGGGCCTTCCCGGGGGCAAGGAAGCAGGAGCTGCTGTGCAGTGGGCACTCCCTCTCTGCTGGGCCCGGCTGTGTGGCAGCTGGTCAGGGCACCCGCGGGCTTGGGCGCCCGATGTGGTATCCCACCTGAGGAATAGGGCAGGAAGTCGCGGTGGTCACGGACATGCCAGGTGGCGTTGAGCTGGTGCAGGGTCTGGAAGTAGTCCCCCAGCGTGGCGAACTCCAGCGAGAGGCCCAGCTGCCGCCGGCGCACGTTCACGTGGTGCATCAGGAGCTCCATGTTGGCGAACTGCGCCGAGGCGTTGAAGAACTGCTTGTCACAGCCCTGCGCGGGACACGGGGCAGGCTCTGTTCTCCTGGGGTGGAGCCCGGCCGGGGGGCACCTCCCCAGCCCCCTCTGACCGCACAGCACTCCGGGCCACGGAGGCTCAAAGCCAGCCCGCAGCTGGGGGGCAGGGCGGTTCTTTATTTCTCTCATTAAACACGATCGAGCCCTGTATCAGTTCCTCAGTGCTTGCCTTGCATCTGGAGGTTTGGTTCTTTCGAGCACCTTCAACCAGTTTGCTCGTCCTCCTCCCACCTCTGAACTTGGTCTTTCACCACGAGTGTGTGTGTGTTCAGTTTCACACGTTATAAGATCGAGCAGAGCTCGTCTTAGTCCGACCCGTCGCCCACTGCCTGTTAGAGCCCATCTCGTTTCTATGGGTCAGCGTCATTCATTATCAAACATGAGAGAAAGGAGTAACAGCAACACTACACTACTAGCTTTATACTCACTTCCAAAGAGGTAAGCACATTTAAGAAATCCATAAATTTCAAGAAACTTACAACCTAGCAAGACCGAAGAAATAGAAATCTCAGTAGACAAGTTAATAATAGGGAGATTAATCAGTAATCAGAAGTCACCCGACAAAGCGCAAGTCCAGGACCAGACCACTTCACTGGTTAATTCTGCCCAGCATCCAGAGAAGCGTTCACACCAGTGTTTCCTAAGCTCTTCCAAAAACGAAACAACACATGGATTCTTCCAAACTCATTTTGCAGAGTCAAAATGAGTTTGTGTGATACCAAATCTCAGCAAGAATGCCACGAGAAAAGAAAATTGTAGGAACTCATTATTTGCAGACCAAGGTCAAAAATACCTGAAAAGGGCAATATACTGTGTTTCGGTGGGATGTATCCCAGGGGTGCACGGGGAGGTCCACCCACAAAGCAATCTGTGTGACCTGCTACTCCAAGAGAGCGAGGGAGGGAGTCAGGTGACATCCCGCAGATGCAAGCAGGTGTCCGGCACGGCAACATTCAGTTACGATGAAGACCGACACGCGGAAGGAGGCACCCACGCCAGCTCACAGAAGCCGCCACACTGGGAAGTACAAGACGCTGAAGAAAGAGGTGGCAGGAGGCCCAGACCCAGTTGGCGGTTGCTAGAAAGGGGCTGGGGTTCATCGAAAGGGGTGAAAGTCCAGACGATCAATGACAGAACGGACGCGTCCTGAGGCCGTAATGCACCATGTGGTGCCTGCTGTTGACTACACTGTGTTGTGTGTTTCAAAGGTGCTGAGAGGGAGGTCTTAAGTTTCCGCCACTAGAAAATCATTTGTGTGGATGTTGATGGATGTTAGCGAGACTCACTCGGACCCTATCCCGTATGTCAGGATGAATTCATCGTCACGCCCCTGAAACGAATATACTGTTACGTGTCAGTTAAAAAACAGAAGAGCTGCGGATTCAATAATAAACAACAAACAAGCAGTTCCACCCAAGGTGTCCCGGAAGCCTCGATTATCCGTGTGGGACTTTGCCACTTGGGCAAGCGATGAGTGACTGTGAGGGGCAGAAGCACAGGGCCCTGGCCCAGAGAGGCGGGGCCTTTGTTTGATCGAGGTAAGACCATGAGTTGGGACAGATTTGATCAGATCTGCTGCGTGACTGGTGAGTGGCAGTTGTGCTGAAAGGTGTGTTGCAGGTATGCAGACAGGTGTGCTGACAGGTGGCTGACAGGTGTGCTGTAGGTGTACTGCAGGTGTGCAGGCAGGTGTGCTGCAGGTGTGCTAACGTGTGTTCAGGTGTGCTGACAGGTGTGCAGATAGGTATGCTGCGGGTGTGTAGAGGTATGCTGACATGTGTGCAGATAGTCGTGCTGCAGATGTAGACAGGTGTGCTGACAGGTGGCTGACACGTGTTGCAGGTGCGCTGACAGGTGTGCTGCCTGCATGAGGAACACGAGTACCAGGACCCACTTGGTCTCTGAGATTTGCGATAACACAAGTCATCTTCAGTAAGTGTTTTGATTTCCTTTAGCAAATACCACATTCTGTTGTGAGCTGTTGAGGAAGTAAAACTTTCACTCTTTGTGTCTTTATTCCTACACATATTTTAAGTTATGCCTCAGGACTCGTGCAAAGTCATAGATATTTATAGTATATTATTCTAAATGCCAGACCAATAAGCCTGAGGATCTAATGTATGCATTAGGTATGTATAAAATCACAATAAAATAATACTGATAATAAAATAAACATTTAAAAATAAAAAATTAATGTCTAAAGATCATCATCACCATAAAGAAGCTCACTACGTGGCTGGGAAATGAAGGCATCCAGAGGTCAGAGGCTTGGGGGAGCCCAGGGCGGGTCGGACCCAAAGCCCACCCTCCTGCGGGGAGCGCTCCCTGCCTCGGTATGGACAACGTCACCTCTCTGGTCCAGGGGGGGCCGCGGCTCGGCCGGGGTGGCCGGGTGAGGGAGTGGGCGGAGGAATGCAGCTGGCCAACAGGGCTCTAGCTCGTGGCGAGGAGAAGGAGGAGGAAGATGGTGACCGGGTCGGGAGCTGCCCCGGGGACATCCGTCTTTTGACTCCAGATGAGACCATGGAACAGGACCTACCATGACCCCTGGTTCCAATGAGGAATTGGGGCCCAGTGTACCCTGAGCACAGAGATGGAGCTGAGAGCAGGGCAGGCGCACGCGGCTTCCAACTCGGTACAGAGGCAGAAGAGAGGCGGTGAGGAGGAGCCAGGCAGCGCGGGCTGGGCCTGGGGACTGGAGGGCAGCGGGGCAGCAGCCCCGGGGCCCGGGGGAGGATGGCCCCAGCACAGGGGTTCCTGCTGCGCAAGGAGGGCTCCCGCCGGGGCCCTTACCCAGGGCCAGAGGAGGTGCGGCGTCCGGAACCAGGCGGCCCGCTGCTTGACGTTTTCCACCAGATTGGAGACATAGGAGTGGAGGTTGTCAGGAGTCACCCAGGAGTCTGCTTTGTAGATCTTGTTCCAGGGAGGGTCAGAGAAGAGGGTGCTACCTTCCCATATATATCCTGACCTGCGGGGGAGGGGAGGGGCCCTGAGCAGGGCACAGCCACGGGGCGGGGCAGGTGGGAGCTGGGAGGCAGCGGGAGCCTGCGCCTCAGTTCTGGGCCCGCCCCGTCCATGCGTGGGCAGGCCAGGGCTGCAGGCAAGCTGGGGAGACAGCTGCTCACAGCAGGCGCCAGGCGCACTGGAGGGTCTGGGCCCGGGCCGCTGCTTCCCTGTGCTCCGGAGCTCGGCCTCCCGCCCCACGTCCGCCTTGGGCCGGAGGGCAGCGCGGGCCGACTGGTCCGTCAGGGCGCCTCATGGCCCCCAGACCAGGTAAAGGGCCCGAGCAGGGCAGGGGCCGGGGAGCAGCGAGGGGCCCTGGCCGGAGAGCCCCGCATAGAGCCGGAAACTGCCGAGGCCAGACCCGTGCGTTTACGTGCAACCTTCAATAACCCAATGACCGCAGCGGCCAGGGTGACCCCGTGCCGCTGCCCGTGCTGTCGGGAGGGCTCCCCTCGCCCTCGGCCACGCCAAGGGGTGGGATTCGGACCCAGGCCTCCCAGCTCCAGGACCCCGTGCTGCTCCCGGCCGGGTGAGGGGGCGTGCAGGGCCCGTTCGTGCCCGAGAGGGTCCTTTCTGAGGTGGCCCGGGCAGAGGGCCTGGGTGCTCACGAGCAGTAGCTGTGCTGGTCCATGACGTGCGTGAAGATCTCCTGCCGCTCCGCCAGGGACGGGGACGCGCGCCACACGAACTGCAGCCCCTGCAGGGGCCGGACAGTGAGGCCGGCGCGGCGAGCGCCGCCCCGGCCCGCCCCGGCCCGCCCCACCGGCCTGGCCCGGCCCGCCCGGCTCTTGCTGTGCTCACTGGGGCCTCTCTCGGACGCGGTCTCCCTCACTGTGTCCTCCTGCGGCCCCCGCAGCCCAAAGCCATGGGGCCCCTCCTGCCCCGAGGGACGTGGGCACAGGACCGGCCGGCCCGGGCCCTGACCCTGCCTCGCCAGGCCAGCGGGCGCCGCCGCTCGGGGAGCGAGGCCGCGGTGGAGGGAGCGGCGCTGCGCCATGGCCTGGAGGCGGCCCAGGGCCCGGCGGGGCACGCACCTGGGTGGCCTGCATGGCCTCCTTCAGGTCGTAGTCGACCCGGGAGATGACGTGCGCGTGGAAGCCCGCCAGCGCAAACAGGGTGGGCGTCGTGGCCGAGGCGCCGAACGGGTCCACCTGCCAGGAGAAGCGTGGCCGGAAGCCGAATGTTTCGTAGAGAAACCCGTGTCCTTCTGCAAGAGAGCCTGGCTTGGGGCGGCGGCCGCGGCCCCTGGGCACAAGTGAGGGCCGGTGCGAGGGTGCCCTGGGGCTGCCCGTGTAGGGACCACCCTGCGGCCCAGACCCACGCGTTCCCTGGAGGCTAGTGCTTTGGGGGTGGGGGGTGGGGGGTGGAGGTGGAGGGCTGGAGGTGGGGGTGTGAAGAGGGTGTTGGAGGCAGGGGTGCAGGTGGAGCGGGTGGTGGTGGAAGGGGTGGAGGTGGCCCTTGAAGCTGGGGCAGTGGAGGGTGTGGTGGTAGGGGAAGGGGTGGGGTGAGGGGATGGAGGAGGAGTGGGAGGGTTGGAGGTGGTAGGCAGAGGGGTGGGGGTGGTGGGAGTGCAGGCAGATGTGGTGGATAAGGGGTGGGGTGGGGTGGATGTGAATTTGCTGCTGGCGCCCTTGGTGGAGGGCAGGGTCTGGCGGGCAGCGCGGTGCTGGGTGCTGGGTGCGGGTACTGGGTGCTGAGTGTGGGTGCTGGGCGCTGGCTCGCAGCTGCCACGATGCTCGATGCTCGGGGTGGCTGAAGGCACCAGGTGGTGACACTTGGGAGAGTCCCCAGGGCCACAGGGCGCTGTCTACTGCCCAGGCACCTGCAGGGGTCCTTTCAGGCAGGGTTAGCCTCAAGCTCATTCACAGACGGAGCAAGACCCTGCTCGGTCGCACCCTGAGGCCCGGCTTGGGGCCCGTGGGCTGGGCCCGCCAGCGCTGCAGGTCTGGAAGCTGCTCGCCCCACCCCGTGACGGGACAGCGGCCGGCCACTGCACCGCGACCTGCCAGCAGGGACGTGGCCAGAACCGGGGCCCAGACCGGGCGCAGACGCAGGCCGCAGCTGACCCGGAGGCCCCAGGCTCCCGGAGGGCGGTGACCGGACCTGTGAGCTGCAGGATCTGGTCGTCGACGTGGGTCACGGCCTCGTCGGGCACGACCTGCCCTCCGGTGACGAACTCCAGGCGCCGCTGGGCCAGCAGACTGCGGACCTGCGTGGTGGAGAGAGCGGGTCACCAGCGGGCGGGCTGGGGCCATGGCCGCAGCCCCTCTGGGCGCTGCCTGAAGCCAGCACCTTCTTCTACTGCGCGAGCCCAGGACACTGGCCGCCCGTCCAGTCAGCTCAGCCCCTGCCGCTGACGCGCCTGGGCCTGGCTGCTGCCTGCTGAGTGTGCATGCGTCTCAAACATTCCTTCCTGCCGTTTCCAGCGTCCGCAAGTGCATCAGTGCGCAAGGAGCTCCCGGACATCCTCTTGCTCACTCACTGTGGCCTGTAACCACACCCTAAGTGCCTGCTGGTCGTGCATCGGCACGTTTGTTCCTGCCGTGCCCAGCATGGCTGAGGAGAGCAAGCTTTCTTGCTGGCTTTCTCATCAGCACAGGTGATTAAACTCATAGCTACATCATCAAAGCAGGAAACAGTCACGCACACGAGTGTCTGTCCACAGTCTGGCCAGGCCCCTCGGTTAGCTGGGACCCCTGAGGCCTGTATGGCGCCATCTTAGAGGTTCGGGCATGAACCCTCATCTCTCTGCTAACTTGGAGTTCAGGATTCTGCTCCCCCCTCCACCCTCGTCCTCTTTCACGGGACTGATAATTTTGGTGATTATAAGGTAGTTTTTTTGTAGACTGCCCTAAGATTGGGGCTTGATGAAGTGATTTCATATGTATGTTACATGCATTGTAGAAGTGTTTGTATATGTATATGCATAATCATGTGCATATGTATCTGTATATGCACATGTATATGTATTTGTACACACATATGCAATACACATGTACAGGCACATGCATAATTATATGCATATGCCTATCCATTTGTATATGGGCATGCATATGTATTTGTGCATGCATCTGCATATATGTATGTGTATGCATCTGTGTGCATATGTGCATGTGTATGCACGCACACATGTGTATGTATGCACACATACACATGCACATGTAGTCATATATGCATGCATAAGTGTATGTTTTGTGTATGCATATCTAGGCGTGCATGTATTTATACACGTGCATTTGACATGCACACACGTGTACACATACATACACATACGCGCACACATGTATGTATATATGTGCACGGCATGTATATGTGTGTGTATATATGTGTGTAAATGATCCTCCCTGGTCTGTGTTGTTTCTGGAGTCTCCATGCACGGAGGGAGCAGGAGGCGAGGGGAGGCGGAGGGGAGACGCGGCGGTTCGGCTCCCCTTGGGGCCGGGACCTTGGCTCTCCTTCCCAGGGGCCGCGCTACGCCCAGGACTGCAGCGCCGGGCAGCGGGCACCTCCCCCACGGCCTGCCCAGGCTCCAGGCTCTCGCCACCAGGAGGGCCCAGCCTCTGCCGGGCAGCGGAGCCGGAGCGGGCTGCCGCGCCGTCCTGGCCACCTGCCCTCCTCCAGGGCACGGGCTCTGCTTGCTGACCACAGCCGGCACCCTCATGGGCCTGCCTGCCGGCCCGGGCAGCGGTACCTGGCGTTTCTGCTGGGCCGAGGCCACGCTGTCCCACCACAGCCGGAAGAACTCCTGCTCCACGGCGATGAACTTGCGGGAGGGCCCCCGGGTCAGCTCCTCCACCACGGAGGTGTAGACGCTGGCTGCGTACGCCTGCATGCTCTCCTGGGGGCGATGACACGTGAGGCAACCCCGGGGCGCCCCGGGAGGCACGGCTGGAGCAGGCGTGAGTGTGGAGACTGGGCCCTCGGGTCACCTGCCCAGTGCAAGGCCCCTCTGCTCCCTGTCCGCAGCTGCCCCCACACAGCGCCTCCGGTGTCCGCTCTGAGCCAGACCCTTGCTGGGAGAGGGGAGGGGGCGGGAACCAGCAGGCTCCCTGACCAGACCATGCAGCAGGCAGGTGAGTGAGCCGACCGTGACTCTCCCGTGGGCACAGGACCAGGCTGCCGGCAGGTGAGCAGCAGCCCGAGGGGCACAGGCGCAGTCTGCAGGGTCCGGGGCGAGGGGGCGTGGTCAGCTGGCCCGAAAGCCGCCTGCAGGCACTGAAGGAAGGAGCCAGTGCCGGGCTGCTCCCGGTCTCTGCCGCCGTCCCGCTTGGCTCTCCAGGCAGCCGTCTACCCGGGCTCCTGAGGCAGCAGAGAGCACTGGGCGGCGTCAGCCTGTCCCGAGCAACCTTGGACCTTGGGCCAGGTCAGACCCTCTCCGGGCCTGTTTCCTCTTCTGTGATGCGATGTGGCCAGCACGCTCCCCACACCTGAGCTGCTGGTGGGCAGCAAGCACCACCCTGCGCCGCCCATGCACCCTGCTGGGCTCAGCCCAGAGTGCCCTGTCCTGGGGCCTCGGGCTCACGTGCCCTCGTGAAGCCACCGCCCCGCACGGGCGTGTCCACGTCTTCTCTCCGCCCGGGCCCAGCCGGCAGGCACGTCACCGCAGCCAGCTCCTGGAGCGCGGACCTTGGGGAGTCGAGGCTCCTGCCTTTCTGCTCCGCTTACTCACTCCCACGCTCCCTCCTTCAGTCCACGCTCGTCCACGCAGTGACCTTTGCTCACGTGCTTACTGCCGCCCGCTCGCTCGCGCGGCGCCTGGGCCCCACCTGGAGCCAGCGGATGGTCCCCTTGGCAGGCGCCTCCGGAGGGGCCAGCAGGGCCACACCCCCGGGGCAAGGAGAAGGGCAGGGCGTGTGCAGGCGGGTCGGGAACGTGAGGTGGTGGGGGGCCTGCACACACTTGGGACCTGCCGGAGCCTCTGGGCAGAGGGAACAGCCCACCGTGGGCTCTGAGGCCGCAGCCCCCGCAGAACGAAACTCGGGCCCCAGAGAGAGGCCGCGACCTGCCCAGGTGCCCCCATCCAGGCCAGGGGTCGCGGCCTGACTCAGCTCTTCTGACCCCGCTGGCTCCGAGTTTGCCTCGCACAGGAGGAGAAACTGAGGCTCAGATGCAGGAAGTGACCAACCAGCCCGAGGTCAGCCACTCAGCCCCTGCACAGGGGACTGGACCTGGGCCCAAGCAGGCCCCTGTGACCTGATGTGGGCCTCAGGATCAAGCCCCACCCGGATCCGGCAGTTTCAGGGGGGTTTGGGGAGTAGCGCCTGGCGCCTACCTGGACTGTGTAGATCCAGCCCACATCCATGTGACTGTGGGGCACCACGAAGACCCGGATGGGGTCCTTGGTCCAGACCGGCAGTGGCCACAGCTGCACCAGCAGAGGCAAGAAGCAGAGCGCCCGCATCTCAGCCCGCAGCAGGCTCTGGGCTTGGAGGCAGCGGGCAGGCAGGAGGAGCTCTGCCCCTTGCCGGAGGGCGGGGGGGCTGGCAGTTCAGGCCGAGGCCAAGCTGTCTCCTGGGCGAGGAAGGTGGGGCGCCTGCTGCTGTCTTTCAGGCTCCGCCCCGTCTCCAGGTGCTGGCCGTGCCTGTCCGGAGTGGTCTGTGGGCAGAGTTCCAAATGCTGCCTCCCTCTGGAAGCCCACGTGATTCCCTGCAGATGGGGCTGCGCCCCTCACCCCGTGCCGGCGCCTGGCTGTGCCTCCTCGAGTGTCCCTCTTGGCATGGCCAACTCACCCCACCCTTGGGACGGGGCTCCTGACTCTCAGGTTCCTCGAGTGTCCCTCTTGGCATGGCCAGCTCACCGCACCCCTGGGACGGGGCTCCTGACTCTCAGGTTGCCCTGCAAAACTCAGCGCTCGGCTTGGGAACTGACATCGGAGAGAGAACTTGATCTGCATCCAGTGTAGGAACAAGACTGACGGAACCTTCCGGAAGCGGCGTGGGTCTCGATGGGGACCTGGCGAGGTGTACTCTGAGGCTAGCTGGAGCCTCTGGGCCGAGGCGCTGTGGCGCTCACACCCCATCCTGGTCCCCTGCTGCGAGCTCCGGTCACCGGCTGGGCCTGCTGGGCGCTGTGGGCTGGGGCCGCCTCTGTGACCTCTGAGGCCATCTCCCGCCGGCGGGAGAGGCTCCCCTGAGGAGCCAAGGCCGGGCCTCTGAGCGTTTTCACTGCCGCTGCCCCGGCCGTGCTGCCCCTTCCGGGGCCTCGGGCGCCAGTGTTCCTGTGCGGCGTGGCCCCTCTGGCCACCCCGTCCTCACTTTGGGGCCAGGCCCGGCCCCGTCCGAGGCAGCTGTGCGAAGAGACCCCCGAGGCTGCCGTCTGAGGCTGCCATCCGGGGCTGCCATCCATCCGTGCGGCTGGTGCCCGCCGGCGCGACGGACTGCCCCTGGGAACAGAGCCGCTCCGGCCCCTGCCCGGCGGGGGCTCCCCCGGGAGCCTGGGGCAGGACCACCTGGAGGTCGCGGGCCTGCAGCTTGGGCGCTGGCCCAGCTGGAGGAGAGACCAGCTGCCTGGCCCGAGCGTCTGGGGCCGAGCGCAGGGTGCAGGCTGCGTCCAGGCGTCGGGTGGTCAGGCGGACACTCCTCGGGGAGACCCAAGTCTGCCCTGAGGCCGGTGGGCGAGCTGGTGTCGAGCTGTAGCCCATGAACCAGCCCCTGCTCCAGGGTGTGTGCCCTGGGCCTGGGGCACATCCCCTGGGTTCTCAGCCTCACCCACAGCCTCTCCAGCTGTGTCCACTTCCCCCGGCCCGCTTCTCCCTCCTCGGCCACGAAGCTGGGCGGCCTCCTCGCAAGGAGGAGGAAGAGGGGGGCCAAGGAGGATCCCAAGAGGACCAAGGAGGACCCTGAGAGGACCAAGCAGGACCCCGAGAGGACCAAGCAGGACGGGACTTCCTCACAGTCCTGGGGGCTGGAGCACCCGGATGGGGAGGGAGCCGAGCAGGCTCCCACGGCCTTGAGTCTGGCTCCCTCCCACGGTGGCTATTCTCTGGGGAGGCAGCACTGGGCTGTCTCCAGGGGCAGGCTCAGCACTTTATTCTGGTTCCGATGCTCTGGTTCTGGCAGCAGATGGAGGAAAGACGTGCCGAGTGTGCCCCGACGCCCCAGAGACCCGCAGGGCCTGGAGCGGCGGGGGTGCGTGGGTGCCAGGCGGATGGGCAGCCTGTCCCCAGCCACTCATGGGCACCCAGACACAGTGTCTCCGCCGCCCACCGCCGTGCATGAATGCTCCCGCTGCCCCGGGCCACCTGGACGGTCACGGCCCGGACAGCCGGTGGCCACAGCCAGTGGCCCTTAACCGCAGCCCCGGCTCACAGGGTCTGGACAGCCCTGCCTTCCACGTGGTGGCCGTGAGCCCCACCCACCGGCGCTGAGGCTGCCCCCAGGCCCTCCGCACAGATCCGCCCCGGCGCCCGCCAGAGCAGAGCCAGATGCTCACAGAAACTGCCCCCGCGCTGGCGGCGGTGGGTCAACACCAGACCAGGCCCTGCCTGCTGCCCAGAGGGCCAGCTCTGGCCCACCACCCGCCCCTAATTCTGCACACGCTCGGCATCTGCAGCTGCCCCGAGTCAGAGACAGGAGCGGGGCGGACAGCGCGCCACGGCCCGGGCTGGGGGCCAGCGCGGAGAGCATGGGCCGGCCAGTCTTCTAGCTGTTGGCCCTGCTGCCCCCGGCGCTGAGGCCTCGGGCCCACGGGGGCCTGACCACCAGGTGCTCCTTCGTGAAAGCAGCCGTGAGCCGCCGCTGGGGCGTCGCGAGGACGCAGTGGGGACGGCGGTGTGCGCATGGCCTGGCCTGCAGCGGTGGCTGAGTGGGAGAGCAAACCCCCAGTCGCGGTCACTCAGCAGGTGGAATCAGGTCTCTGTTAATATCAGTGGCCTGCAAAGTGCAAAGATGAGCGGCACGGCCTTTGCACCCCCGATTCAGATGCGCTGGGAAGCAAAGCTCAGCTAGACCAGGTTTTGTACTTTCCGAAAAGAAAAAAAAGTCAAAGGGAGCGAAGTTGTTTTCTCCTTACATAAAATTAATTCGGGGCTCGCTTGCTGGCTCCGCCTTTGTGTTCTTCAGCTCCCCGACACGAGGCCTGGCTTTCACACCCATCTGTATTTGAGCATTTTTAGAGTGCTTCAGAATTAGTGGTGGCTTAATTTATTTTCGCCACAGATTTGCCAAGTATTTGCGTAAGTTATTTTTAACTGCAGGTGATTCATCGGGCGAGGCGGGCGGTGCGGGCAGGCAGGGGTGGTGCGGGCAGGCCGGCACGCTTGGCTCCAGAAACCGAGGGTGGGTGTGTCCTCGGCCCCCAGCCCTGCACCCCCCGACCGGCTGTTCAGTGCGCAGCAGGCCCCCGAGTCTGCGTCGCCGACGGGATGAGGCGGCCCTCCTCGGCTTGGCCTGGACGTCCTGAGAACTGGCCCAGCCTGCCGCCCCCAGGCCCACTGTCCCGTCCACCTCGGCCCACCCCAGCCCTCCTGTCTCTGCAGCCGCGCACACGAGGGCCACAGCCACGGCCCTAGTGCCCCACCGGCCAAGTGACCGCCTCGCCTCGCCTGCCACCTCCCGGGAAGGCCTTCTGCTTACTCCTCCCACCCCACCCCAGAGAGGGCCTCCTCCGGCACCCCTCGACCCTCTCCCTCCTCACATCTGTGTGGCAGGTCCTGGACGGCAGAATCTCACCCCCATCGCGTTCCTTAGACAACTCCATCTAATCCCCAAGCCTGTCGTTAGCTAAGTTCCAGTATCTCTGCCCCCCCAAGGGAGGCTGGAGCTGAGCAGGGAGAAGCAGAAGCTGGAGAGGAGACTGGGGAGGGCGGGAACAGGATAGGGAGCAGCAAGGAGGAGACCCCGAGGAGCACGGGGAGCAGAGACCTGGGAAGAAGCTGCGCTGGCTTCTTGGCCTGGGCTGGTTGGAGCAGACGCGGGGGAGAGACCCGTGGGGAAGGGACAGGGGAGCTTTCGTCTTGATTTGATTTTGCTCTTTTCCCCCCAGACATGCCTGCCCCTTTCTGACCCTTTTCCATGGGTCCTGTGGGAGGCGCTTTAGACTGAGGCCGCTCTCGGGCCTTGCTTTGGGCCAGTCCTGTCTGGCTGGACTTCTGCCCTCGAGGGGACGGGTGGCCTTGGGGGCTTGAGCTAGTAGCTTTGTTCTCTGTGCTTCTGCAGTGCTCCCTGACCGTATCAAAGCTCCTTTCCATGAAAGGACTTATAGGTTTGTCTTGAGCAGCAGATGGCAGAAGCTCTTTAGAGCGGGCAGGTTTGGGGGCTCTGGGGTGCCCCTCTCCCTGACCTGCAACAGTTGCATTAAATTGAAAAACAAAGCTTCAGGGCTTCCCTGGTGGCGCAGTGGGTTGAGGGCCGCACTATGAAGCATTCGCAGCCACTGCAGCACCGGTTCGATCCCCGGCAGGGAGGGACCCACAGGGCGCAGCAGACCTCTCCTGCCTCCCGCTGCTCCCCTCAGCAGTGTGTTTCATTAGACCCACTGTTCTGCTCCCCGCTCTGTCTCTGGTGACTCCTCTCACCTCCTGCGCCTCTGGCCTGTACCCCAGCTCTTGTGTGCATCATAAATAAATCTTTTTTTAAAACAACAACAACAAAGCTTCAGAACTGAGATTCTAGTGGTCTCCTTTATCTCTGGTGTTTAACCGCAATATGAGCCGAGATGCTCGCCTCTGCGTGTCTCTTACCACAAGGAAACATCTTCCGTCCTTGTGATGTTTTTCTGCCTCGGTCTTTCTCGTCGCCTCTTTGGGCAGCAGTTACACCCCGTCACTGTCCGAGGGTCCCAGGGTCGGGGTCAGTGTTCTCTCTCCCCTCCGTCCTCCAGGCTGAGTAACTTCCATGGCTCGCTCTTCAAGTTCGCAAGGCCTGTCTGCTGGAATTGGTGGCGCTTCTTCACATATCCAGCGCCTTTTCAGAGACGTGGTTTCCCAGTTTGGATGTTCTACTTTGTCTGTTTTGTGGTTTCTATTCTTATTCTGTGATTACCTAATTCAGCTTAGTGAGAGCCTGTTGTACTTTATATTCTCGAACACAGTTGTAGCAGCTGCTTTAAAATTATCTTCGCAAACCCTAACACGTAGGGACCGTCCGTTGGCGCTTTTTCTCCTAAATTGTGCTTTGCTTGTGTCACGCACTTCCTGAGTCTGCGGGCGACAGGCTGCAGGCTCACTGGTTTGTTTCTTTTTTTTAAAGGTTTATTTATTTATGCACACAAGTACTGGGGACAGGCCAGATGTGCGGGGTGGGTGAGAGGAGTCACCAGCGACAGAACGGGGAGCAGAACAGGCGAATACACTGGAGCACACGGCTGAGGGGAGCCGTGGGGAGGCAGGGGAGGCCTGCTGCGCCCTGGGGGTCCCTCCCCGGGGATCGAACTCACACGGCTGTCCTGCGGATGCTTCACAGTACCGCGCTCAACCCGCTGCGCCACCAGGGAGGCCCTCTGCTCTGGTTTCACAGACGCTAACCTCTGAGCTGACACGCCCAGCCTCACGCGGGTGGAAACTGAAGCCCCGCGTCTCCCGCAGCGCTGTCTGTCTGTCTGTCTGTCTGTCTGCTGCCTCTGCCTGCCCCTGGACAGGGTTTGCCTGCTGCTCACTCAGACCTGGCCTCTCCCTGGGTCTGGCTGCTCCTCCACCAGCACCATTTCCCGCAGAAGCCTCGGGGCGGCCTGTGTGTGACCAGCTTTGTCCTGAGGGCCCAGAGCCCGCCAGCTGCACCCACAGCAGGGAGCCCGCCTGCGGCCAGTCATGCCCGGGTGGGTGCCCCTGGCCTCGGGGGCTCAGGCATTGCGTGGCTGGGCCGGGAGTGGGGGCGCATGGCTGGCTCCGGTGGGTCAGGGAGGCAGACCAGGAGGAGGCTTTGCTAAGCTGCCGCAGGCGCCGCAGGGGTCTGCTGTCTCCCGTCTGCAGTCCCCTGGTCACCGGGCGTGTCTGTGGCTTCGTGTCCGTGTGGCCCGTGCCTGCCCCTCTCAGGCCCGGCCGAGGGCTGGCGCGGGTTGGCGGACAGGAGCTGCGTCCACAGGGCGTCCGCGGGCCAGGCCGCGCTGTCGGGGTACGGGACACACCCCCAAACAACCACAGGCCCACAGCGGCAGAGCCCACGGGAGAAGAGGGGAATGTGGGGGAGGAGGCCCTGGAAGAACCGCTCTGCTAGTGGGGAGCGGGGCTCAGCTGGGGGAGGCGTGAGCAGGAGGGGAGAGTACAGCAGGCGGAGGGTCGGAGCTGCGAGAACAGGCGAATATAGGAGACACCACGCGGCCGAGGGGGCAGCGGGAGGCAGGCGAGGTCTGCTGCGCCCTGGGGGCCCTCTGGCCGGGCACCGAACTCGCGCTGCGGTGCTGCGGCTGCGTCCCAGTGCGGCGCTGCGGATGCTTCATCGAGCGGCCTCTGTGCGCCCGGCTGGTGCCCGTGGCGGGCCTCAGGCGGTGGTTTCACCCACACCAGTGCGCGAGCTGTGTCCCGCGGGGCGGGCGCAGGGCCGGCCCTGTCCACCCCGAGTGCTGCCCGGACCCCGAGGCCCGCTGTGGTGCGTGGGGCCGTGCCGCTTCACCTGTCCGCTGCGCCAGCGCCACCCCGTGGTGCGGCCACTGATGCGTGAGCACAGAAGAGCAGTGCTCGGAGGAGGGGGAGCGGGGGCTGGGCTTACGCGTGCCGGAAAATAGAGCCCCAGGTCACTGAATAGTTTACAGTAAATTGTTCCAGCTGAAAACCAGCCTTGATCTCCACGGCGTCCTCCCAGGGCTGCTAAGGGAGTCCCCGCTGGCCTCAAAGACACCTGGGCCTGCGTGCGGGACTCCCAGGATGCCCAAGGTCAGCGCGGGGCCGCAGGGCAGGAGCCCCCACTGGCTGCTGCTCCCGCCGGCCGGGCCTCAGCTCCTGCTGCCTCCTCTGCTGGGGCTCCTGCGCCAGCTCTGCCCTGAATGCCGAGGGGGTGGGGTGAGGGGTGGAGGCAGGCTGTCTGGGAGGTCTGCTCGCCCCAAGACCAGCCATTAGGGCATCGAGTGGGGGCACCTCTGAACTCCATCAGGAGGCCCCTCGGGGAGGAGAGAGGTGAGAAGAGACGGTCTGGGGGGACGCCGCTCCCCCCGGGCGACTGCCAGAGCCTCCTGGCGTCCAGGTGGGCACAGGTGAGTGGCCTGCCTGTGGGGGAGCCTCGCCAGCTGCCCCTCCGTGGCCAGGTCACTCTGGGCCTCGGGACACCAGTGAAGGGCATCTCCGCCCATGCCCCCATGCACGCTGCTGTCACCGCTAAACCCCGCAGCACCCCGTGACTCACCCACCTCGTTCCTCTCTAACTCCCGGGCACCTTAAGAGTCTAGCTGTATTTCCAAATTATGACGTACTTAATATGCACGAGAAATATTGCATGTCTCGCAGTATTTTGTAATTGAGCCCAGCAAGAAATCAAAGCATCTGCGCCCCCGATTCTCCACCGCCCTCCCCGAGGCCAGCGCCTGTCACTGCCTTGTCCTCGGGGCTCCGGCCCTCCTCTCGGTGCGGCTTCCTTTAGGTGAGCTCGTCCACCGGTGCTCGGTGCTGGGGCACGAGGCGCTGCTTCCCGCGCGGTGTCTGGGGCTTCTGCCCAGCAGGCGATTCCCGGCAGCGGCAGGGGCCGCGGCTGGACTCGGTCCTGACCCTTCCCTGGAAACCCCGTCCGGCCCGCGGTCGAGGCTCAGTCCCCCAACCACCTTCCACCTCAGACCGTGGCACAGCCCACGGGCCCCTCACTGCCCCCTCCTCGGGCTTCAGTGGCCGGCAGCCCAGGGGGTCAGCCGCGCCCCTCAGAGGCTGGGGTAGCGCACTAAGTGGCGCTAAGTGGCTCAGGAGCCCGCTCCTTGCTGAATGCCGTTTTCCCGCAGGCGTGTGGCCAGGACCGGCCAGGCGGGAGCCAGGAGCCGCACGGGCCGGCGAGTGCGGGCCCGACCTGGAAGCCCTCCCCTCCCCCCAGAGCTCCCCAGACAGCTGGGGGTCTCTGCAGATGCAGGCGCTTCACATGGGCAGGGCTGGGCCTCACTGGGGAAACTGGGGTCCGCGGGTCTTGGCTGCCAGAGCCCTCCCCGGTCTCCCTCGTTAACGTGCACCTCGAGGCGCCTCGAGGGCACTTTCAGCGGGAGTCCAGGGTTCTGGGGGGCTTGGACCTGGACGGGACCAGACCGTGTCCCAGGATGCCTGTCCACTCGTGCCAGTGACCAGAGCCCTTTGGTGCAGACCCAGGCGCCCTGGCACCTTCTCCGCGGCTCAGCTGTTTCGCGGGGCCGGGCCGCTGTGCGGGCAGCTCCCTTCTGCCGTTTCCCTGCAGACCCTGGCCAGAAAGTCCGCCCTTCCCAGAGCCAGAGGACCGTCTCCCTAACACTTTTAAGCATTCTTAAGGCTCGATCTTTACAGTTCAACACGTGGCTTTGAACATGCGTGGGGCAGGGTGTGAGGAGGGTCTCCGCTTTTCTCTCCCAAGGAGACCAGCCCTCCGGCCACCCGAGCTGAGCGCTGCCCTCCGCCGTGGGTCCGGACGCCCGTGTCCTGTAGGCCCGTCCGAGCGGCCTGCCTGTACGCTCTCCTCTGCCATCCGTCCTGCACGGGGTCGTGGCCCGAGCGCGCCGGCTTCGTGAGCGGCTGAGCCGCCTGCGTCAAGCCCCCTGTTCCCTCAAGCCCAGCCCTCTCCCAGGTAAGGACCGGCTGTGTCTCCGTCCTCGCTTCCGGACGTGCTCAGCGGTGCGTGCCGGTGCATTTCATTTCCCTGGGTGCGCCTCTCCCCCTTCCCCCTTGGGCGTGGGCCAAATCCACGCCGCTGCCTTCGAGCCTTCCTGAGGGTGAGATGGAGCTGGGTGGTTGCTGGCTCGCTATCACCGCGGGCGTGTGAGGTGCTGCGGCCCCCACACCCTGCCCCTCCCGGCCTGTTTCACCTCCACGGCCCAGCACCCGCCTGGAGGCCCAGGGGTCCCAGGGGTCCTGTCAGCAGACTGAGCTTCCCCTCCATGTGCTGCTCCTGATACTCCTTCCGCTGCCCTTCGCCATGTATTTAGTCGAGGGGAGTTTCTTAGTGGAAATGAGGGGTCAGGTGCTCTTCGATGGAGAACTTACTGGGCCTCTCAGAACCCGGCCCGGCAGCTGGGCCCCCCCACTGCGCTGCTCGGCTCGGATGCCTCACGTCGACGTTCTCGCTGCAAAGTGGGGACTTCCTTTCTGCGGGTAGTAAATTGAATTTTGTCTTCTAAAATGAAATGTCCAAATCTTCACCCCCAAAAGCCCCAAAGGCCGCAGACCTGCACCCAGGGCTACCGCAGTGCAGCACCACACAGCGGGGCCTGTGGGCGGCAGCCTAAGAGGACGGTGCCGCTGAGAGGGCAGGTTGCGTGGTTCTCACCGCGCACAAGTGCAGGAGGCCGCGGGCTCCGGGGACAGCCACCGCGGGCTCCGGGGACAGCCGCCGCGGGCTCCGGGGACAGCCGCCGCGGGGCTTACCTTACAAACGGGAACAAAGAGCTCACCGTGTCCACAGTGGCAGCTGCCTCACCCAGACAGCATCGGTGATGGTCACCACCGGTCACCAGGAGCCTGGGCAGCACTGGCCAGGAGGGATGGCCACTGCTGGCCCGCAGAGGCCGTGTCGGACACCCAGTGTTACAGCTCTTCGTGAGTTGCTGGCGACACCAACCACAAACAGCTCTTCGAGACACCAGCCCGGGGCCTCTGGGCGCCTTTCAGGCGATGCCAGAGACGGGACCGAGGCCCGTCCCCGCAGTCCCTCGGCGTCTCTCCCTCCTCGGAGGGCAGCTGCTGGACGCTTCTTTGCTCCGTCCCTTGGAGGCCAGGAAAGGTCTTCCCCTTTTCCCTTCTTCCTCCAGAGGCCGGAACTATCTTCTCTTTTTTAGGCATTGTCTCCTGTTGAGGGCGCTCCTCTTCCTCTTTGGGGGCTCTTCGGGGTCTCTCCTGGCTCCCTCCAACCCTGGCTTATATCCTATTTCAGGGTGCCCCACCCACCAGTCTGATTGGACCATTTATCAATCCTGGGGCTGATTGGACCATTTAGCACCAATCAGCTCCTAGCTTGCACCTGACTGGTCCAGTCCACGATCCAGGAAGTAAAAGGTCTGCGAGGAGCAGCTGCCACAGCTGACCTGTGGTGGAGCAGCGAGGAGAGGCCCACTCTCCCGTGCTCGCGCGCTGAGGTGGCTGGGTTCTGGTAGCAGAGTCTCCACCCTCGCCTGGAGCTGACAGCTCACCTGGGGCGCCCCCACTGGTGGAGCACAAGCTCTCTGAGGGGGGCCCAGCCCGCAGCCCTCCTTGTTTCTGGGGTCTGGCCCAGGACCTGGCACTAAGGAAGGCCTGACCGTTTGCTGAATGACTTCACGGTCGAGCGACTGGGTGGGGCCACCTCCAACGTGAGGGCAAGCGGGGGCAGAACTTCACACCCAGGATACCGTGTCGATGGGCTCTCTGGGAGCCAGTGGTAGGAAGTGTCCAGCCTGCTGGTGGAGCGCTGAACTGGCCAGGCCTGTCTTCACCCCTGAGCTGGCCGGTGCCAAGAATGCTGAAAAGATGCCCAGACCAGGCGGTAGGTAGTTCCACGCCCAGGTCCCTGCAGCCAGGTGGTGGGGAGCGGGCATGGGCAAGGCTGGGGGCCGGGGCACATGTCTGCGGTCCCAGCGGCCAAGCGTCCAGCGGTCGGTGGCGAGGTCCTGGTAACATTCCAGCATGTTCTGTTGATTTACGGCTGTTGCTAGGTAACGGAGTACACGGAGGTGGGCGTGACTTCAAAGCTAAGCCACAGCATCCACAGCGTCCACAGCCAGAGAAAGCGGTTCAGTGGGGGCGTGGGAGGGGACGGAGGGGGCTGCTGGTGGTGGGGTTGCTGGCAGCCCAGGGGACCAGGAGCTGTTAGAAGCAACTGGACCGGTCAGGGGCGGCTACCACTCCGCGGCGGTGATCCTTCACAGGGTGCTGGAGGGCAAGTGGAGAGCAGCTGCCCTGGGCTTGGCCTTCAGACAGCCGCACAGCGTCATCTGCTATTCGCAGTGGGCTGATTCAGCGCTTGTCGGGCCCTGCGAGCACACGAGAGGCGCGGAGGGTGGCACCTGGTGGGCAGCACGCGCCGTCCTTACTGTGAGCCGCGAGCTGCTCAGCCTCCGAGTGGCCCTTCGCCCGTGGGCAGAGGACGGGCACAGCTGGATCCGCTGGCTTCAGGAGTGGGCGGGAGGGAGTTTCAGGCTGCGGGAGACAGGCTCGGGGCCATAGTCCCGACGGCGAGGACCAGGCATTGAGGTAAAAGGCAGAAAGCAAGGCTGCAGGGAGGGGTCCGGAAGGGGGGGCATGTGTGTGAGGGAGGGCCGGTTGCGGCTGCAAGAAGGGGTGTCCTGGCCGGTCTCGTTGAAACTGTACCACTTGGGCAGTTTCGAATAAAATGAGGCGGAGCCTGCACTCACCAGGGAGAACAGCCCAGGGCCATCCAGCCCATGCAAAGGCCCTGAGGCAGGAGCACTCTGCGGGGGTGGAGAGGAGCGGGCGGCGAGGCTGCTGCGGAGTCTGGCACGGCCCCAGTGCGAGTGGCTGAACCTCAGGGGTCTCTGGCACCTGACCGCTGGCCCTTGCCTGCCACCTCCTCGCAGTCTCTACCCGCCGGCTCCCCTCCCGCTGGCTCGTAGCGTGCGGGTGCAACACACGGGCAGAGAGTGGGCTCGCCCGGGCAGGCAGCTCCTGGCCCCGCACTCCGGCCCAGGCTGCAGAGCAGAGGGCGTGACGGCCACCTGCAGGAGGGCCGCAGCTGCCAAAGGAGACCGCCCGCCCGTGCGCCTCAGGGGCTTGCGCCCCCACTGGCTCGCCACCAAGCGTGCGCGTCCGCCAGACAGGTGCACTGCGACGTTACGCGGCTGTGATGGTCTGCGGGCTGGTGCCGTGGAGGCAAGCCGGGGACGTGGCCTCAGCTGGCGCTCATGGACCTGCGCTGGCGTGGCCGGCTCGTCCCTGGGCCCTCTGCTCGAGGGGCCTGCTGCCACCACGAGGCCCTGTGCCTGGCTGGTGGCAGCCCCCACCAGGGCCCTGGGGTGCTTCTTGCATCTGCTCCTCCTCTCCAGAGGGGCCCCATCCTGCCTCTTCTCCCACGAACTCCTCCTTGCTCTGCAAAACCTAGCTCAAATATCCCCTTTGCCTGAAGCCTCTGCCGGTCCTGGGTGGGGGGTGCCCCGCTGTGCAGTGCTCTGCTCCCCCCTGTACTGCGGGCCGTTTGGGGCCAGGCCCAGGGCTGATCTGCACCTGACCGGGGCACTCGGTGGAGCTCCCGAAGGATGGAAGGGGACAGTGAGGCAGGGGTGAGGAGGGTGTGGGTGTGAGGGCGAGTTCTGTGAGAGAGACAGACACAAGGACACAGACAGACAGACCCCTGCCCAGGCTGGCCCTGTGCTCCTCCCTGTACCTCTGGTAATGGGTACCCATCCGCTTCCCGGGCCTCGGCGCTCCTCCACGCCCACCCACGGGCTGCCGCACCCACATCCGCGCCTGAATTCACCCACAGACAGAAGGGGCACCTCTGCTGCGGGGGCAGGGGAGGCGGCTGTGCAGGATGCCCCCGTGCGCCCACATGCTCCAGGGGCGGCACGAACCGAGGTCGATGGTGGAACAGGCGCCACGGCGGCGACAGGCACTTGAGAGTGAACATAAGGCAGAGCGGGGCTGGGTGTGGGGCGCAGGTCAGAATTCTAGATGGGTGAGGCCCCGATTTCAGCACGGGAGTGGTGTTGGGGGCAGGGAGGGCCGGAGCCTGGCTGGAGGGGCAGCTGGGCGAGGGCCCCCCACGCTCACGTTCAGCACTGGCTGCTTTTTTGTTTTTTAAAGATTTGTGCACACAAGAACTGGGGAACAGGCCAGAAGTGCTGGGGGTGAGAGGACTCACCAGAGACAGAGCGGGGAGCAGAGCAGGCAGATGGACTGAAACACACTGCTGAGGGGAGCCGCGGGCGAGGGAGGAGAGGTCTGCTGCACCCTGGGGGTCCCCTCCCACCCCCGGCCATCGGCAGGGAGCGAACTTGTGCTGTGGCGGCTGCGGCTTGCTTCACAGTGCGGCGCTCAGCCCACCGCGCCCGGGAGACCCTAGCACAGGCTGCTTAAAACTCTTTAAGCCTCAGTTTCCCCACCTGCAAAGCGGAGACGCTGACTGTCCCGGCCGCTTGGTTTGAGTGGAGTGAGACAGCCGCGTGGCCGGGTGAGCAGCCGCCTTCCCTCTTCCCGTGGCTGCATCCCTCTCACCGCCTGCGCCCTGGTGTGCTCTCTCCCCAGCGTGCTGAGCTGAGGGGCTTCTGTTTGGGGGCCAGTGCCAGAAAGGCTCCTCGTCTCTTGGTACGTCGGGACTGAGGTGTCTTTGGGGCCCGGAGGTCAAGGCTACGCTATTTCTCGGGCTCTGCTCAGCGTCCCCTGTAGGCCTGCTGTTGCTGGGCGGTCAGTGATGGCAGGTCCGGTACGGTAGAGAGGGCTGGGTGGGTGCTGCCCGTGCTTCCGGGTGCGGGCGTACCGGCGTGCTGGCGCCGTCAGGAAGGCGCCACGGAGCAGTGGCCTGAGAGGAGGGCTTGCGGCTGCCGCGGAGGGGCACACCTCCCCGGTGCAGGCGGCTGGCTTCCCCACACCCCCGCCCTCCTACACAGACGGGGAGCCCCCGCCCCGGGTCGGCTGGGCTCTGCACCGCTCTGGGGCGCTGCCCTTGCAGGCTGGAGTTGTCCTCCCTGATGTCGCCAGGTCCTGGGGTGGGGCCGAGGACCGCCTTCAGCACCCTGGGGCCAGGCCAGCTCCTTCCGGGTGGGCAGGTGGCGGAAGGGACGGCTGGGCTAGGCGCCCCGGCCGGCAGTGCTGTGAGTTATTGATCACCGAGAGGACGTGCCGGCAAGGTCATTTCCCTCCCAGGCCAAACTGCTCGGTCATGCTTAATTGCCTGCTTTCCAAATTTCCCTGGGGCCAGCCTGGGGTGGGGGGGTTAGTCCTGCGCCCATTTATTTTACTTGAATCGAGTCTAGGGGGTAAGAGAGTGTCATTTCTTTTCAATAATAAGTCTGAAAACCGGGGATGGGGTTCATGGAGGTGCTAAAGGGGGCTCCTTCCTGCGTGGTGTTGCCGAGAGGGCCGCTCTGTCCTTCCACGCGCCCTGCCCCCGGCTTGTCCTGCTTGGTTGAGTGGCGGCTGCAGAACCCAAGATGGGGGCGGGGAGACCCCCCAAGCACCCACAGCGCCGGCCTCGGGGAGCGGCCTCCGGGCTCGAGACTCCCACGGGGATGAACAACAGAGTCCGGGAGGGAGAAACAGTCTCAAGGAAGCTGCTAGGGGCAAGGCGTCCGCAGCCCTGACCAGAGCGCTGGGGGGGCGGGGCGGGGCTGGGGTCCTCCCGCCTGCACCCCTGGGGCCGGGTGTGCGGGGAGGATTCACGCGTCACAGGTGGCCGCTGGGCCTCCAGCCAAGATGGGGCAGCGGGGCCGGACTGACCTCCCTGGTGGAGCCACCGAACCCGGAGCCCGCCCACGTCACGGCGCTCTCCAGATGCGCGGCTGTGACACGCAGGGCACACGAGGGGCCACGCTCCTGCCCACCGTCAGCGTTTTCTGGCCGCACGGCAGAGGGAGGTGGTCCGAGCACAGACTGGGGTGCCCCAAGTGCGCAGACCGAGCGGGGAGCCTGGAAGTCCATGGGCAGAAGAGCGGCCGGAGAGGTCCAGTGGAGGACGCCGCTGAGCGCCGGCCAGGGCAGGGGAGGAGGGCGCGGGGCAGCCTCAAGACCAGAGCCGGGACCAGCGCCTGCTCCGCAGCCCGTGGGGGCACTTGGAGCTCAGGCGCGGAGCCCCTGGGGCGGCCGTGCCCTGGAGCGGGCAGCGGCGGGTCTGCGGGGAGCCGCCCAGCATGCCTAGCACAGCAGGGCCGGGGGGCTGACGTGCTGCTAAGGGGCCGGCCACACCCAGAACAGCCGTGGTCACCGCAGGAGCTCAGACGTCTGACAGCAGCGAGAGTCGGGCAGGCCACGGCAAAAACTGAGCAGCCGTGCCGGGGGACAGAGAAGCAGTGAGACGCACCCCGCAACGGGCAACATCTGCCTACTGAAACAGGCACGGCTGGGGCTAGCGGAGAGGGTCAGTGGGTCAGCGTGCCTGTAGTTGCAGCCCGGCCCAGACCTCGGTGCAGGGCTGGCCGCATGGTGGGCACGGGAGACACAGAGACGGTCACTCGTGGGTCGGAATCCTCAATGTCTTCGATGAAAAACACCTGGATGGAATGAATGGCCACGTCACGTGCTGGACAGGCAGGGCGGCCGGAGGACAGCATAGAAGCGACGCCCGAGTGGACAGCAAGCGGGCCGGAGGGCCTCGGGGGAGGGACAGGGCCTCGCAGAGCTGCCATCACGGGCCTGCAGTGTGGGTGGCCGACGTGTCTGGGGCTGAGGAGGGGGAGCTGAAAATGCCCCAAGAAGCGGCAGGGATGGAACCTCTGCACCCCAAGTTATGGGCCTCTCAGAGAAGCCAGACACAATGACAGCAGGGAGAACCACACTAAGGCACGTCAACAAGAAAGTGTAGCTATCTCAAAAGCAGTCAGGGTGGGCAGAGCGGGAACACACCAGGACCGTCCCGTGCAGAGGGACACAGCGGTGTTCGGAGAAGACGGCTCGCGAAGAGGCGAGAGCGCGACACCCTCCGTGATGGGACCAGCTCAGGTGTCCAGCAGGAACGCACGTCCGGAAAAGGAGCCTTCGAGAGTAAGGCAGGACAAAGTTCCCTCAGGCCAGCAGACCTGGAGCGTCCGTCTCGCGGTGTGGGGGCGACAGGTGTCCCCACAGGGAGGGCAGCGTGCTGGGCGGGGTCCCGGGAGCGGGGCAGGACGAGGGCGGAGGCGGGGGACGCGGCTACCGCACAGGTCAGCTCGGAGCATTTCACCTGTTGTTCTAGCCTCTTTACAGTCGGCTCCTCCAGCAGCAAGGCCCGCGGAGGCTGAGGGTTATGCCTCTACAAAGGCCAAATGCATAAAAGGTCCCAGAGAGCTTAGAAGTGGCGGGGGCAGTGAAAGCAGGTGGGGTGTCGGGAAGGGTATGGTGTCACCTGCAGGGACGGTGGCAAGTGGGCAACGCAGTACACCTACAAACAAGGACTGAAATAATGAAATGGGCCTCCCTGGTGGCGCACGGGGTTGAGCGCCGCACTGAGAAGCATCCGCAGCCGCTGCAGCACGAGTTCCATCCCCGGCCAGGGAGAGGGCCTTCAGGGCGCAGCAGACCTCTCCTACCTGCCCGCTGCTCCCCTCGGCAGTGTGTTTCAGTGGATCCACCTGCTCTGCTCCCCACTCTGTCTCTGGTGAGTCCTCTCACCCCCACATCTCTGGCCTGTACCCCGTTCTTGTGTGCATAAATAAATCTTTAAAAAAATAATGAAACAAAATTCTAGCAAATAGATCACAAAGCAGATGAAATGGAATCACTGAGCACTGCCCTGTTCACAAAGGGAGGCAGGGGAAGAGGAAGAAGGGTGACAGCGCCCCACGGCCCACGGACGCCTCTACAGGCCACGTAAGCGGCAGAGAAGGTCAGACTGAATTTCAAAGCAAGACCCAGACAGATGTGCCTCACTTTAAATAACGAGACAAAAATATTTTAGGTGCAAAACAATAAAAACACCAATCAAAAGAGAGCAGCAGTCACCGTATCACTGGATGCAAAGTTCATAGTCAAAAAATGCGTCCAGGGCTCGAGAAGGGCAGTGCGTGACGACAGGCAGCGTGGCCGTCTGCAGTGTCCCGGTCCTGAGGACGCACAGAGCCAAGTCTGACGGAGCCGCACGCAGAGACGGACAATCCTGCAACTGGAGTTGGAGACTTCCTTTTAATCACTGACCAAACAAGTAGGAAAGTGTGCAAGGAAGCAGAAGGCACGCGCGAGGGGCTAACTGGACCTCACATGCAGGACACTGCCCAGCAGACCGGAGATCCGTGTGCTCCAGTCCCCATCGCAGATCGTTGACCGAAGCAGACAGCGCGCCCACCGGCCCAGCACAAGTGTCCGTGAGCACAGGAGCCAAGGCGCATTAAGGGTGTTCCCTGCGTGGGGGTCAAGTTAGAAATCCAGACAGGAAGCACTCTGGGAACTGCCATATGCCGAATGGGGATGCAAACCCCAGCTTCCTCACAGGCTGTGAGATGCCACCAGAATCCCACACAGGGAGGCCTCGTGCGCAGCTGTAGCAGGAGAAAAGAAGGTCCTCGAAGCAAGATCTGAGGCTGCACTTTAAGAGCTGGAAAAGGAAGAGCGAGAAATCGCCAGCGTAGACAAAGGAGGGAGGTAACAAGGATCAGAAGAGAAACTAACAACATTTTAGAACAAGCCCAAAGTTGATTCTTTGTAATCAATAAAATCAACGAGCCCTTTGCCCGACTGAGCAGAACGAGAAGACAAACCGCCAGCGTCAGAAGGAGAAGGCAGCATCACCACGGAGTCTGCAGCTGCTGAGGGAACAGCTGGGGGGCCGGTGGGCAGCTCCCTGTTAGTAAAGTTGGCAACCTAGAGGGAATATGTACATTTCTTGGGAGGCACAGCTAGCAGAGTTTCTGAAGAAGAGAAAGCGCCCCCGGAACCGGGTAACTCTTCACGAATGGAATGTATCACCGGAGGCCGCACCACAAAGATGCTCCAGGCTCGACAGCGTCACGGATGCCGTAAGCACACATTTAAGGACTAACTAGCCAGGACACAGCAACTCTTCCATGAGACTGAGTACGAGGGGCAGTGCCCAAGCCAGTCTTCAAGGCAGCAGCACGATGACGACACCAAAGAGAGGCAGTCTGAGGAATGGCCCGCACACGGCGCCAGCGCCCCCCTGAGCATCGTCCCGACAATCCCTAGCGAGGCTCGTGCAACGATACGTAAATACCGGGCCTCCCTGGAGCTGCAAGGGGTTCAGCACCGCACTGGGAAGCATCCGCGGCCACAGCGGCGCCAGTTCGATCCCCAGCCGGGGACGGGACCCACAGGGCGCAGCAGACCTCTCCTGCCTCCCCGCTGCTCCCTCAGCAGTAGGTTTCAGTCCATCTGCCTGTTCTGTTCTGTTCCCCACTGTGGTGAATCCTCTCACCCCCGCCCCCCACACCTCTGGCCTGTTCCCTGGCTCTTGTATGCATAAATAAATAAATCTTTAAAAAGAATATGTAAATAAGTCATGCCCAAGTGGTTTTACCCAAAGGCGGTAAGGAAGCTAAGGCAGGTTAACAAAACTGATCAGTGTAACTCCCCATATTAACAATCTTTTAATAGCACTAAACTATATAATCATCTTGACAGACATGCAAAAGGTCTTTGAAAAAACCCAGTCTCTGTTCCTGATAATGTGTCAGCAAGCCGGGAATAAAGCGGACCTCCTCCACTTGATAAGGAGTGTTCCTGAGAAGCCGGCGTGGCAGAAGCCGGAGCATTTTCTCCCGGCATCAGTGGCAGCGGGGCAGCCACTGTCCCCATGTCATGCAGCTTTGAAGTGAGGTTGTAGACGGCGCCGTGGAGCAGGAGAGAAGGACGCTGCGACCCGAGAGGAGAGTGAGACAGCAGGCGTGTGACGTGGTGGTCTAGGTAGACGTCAGCTGGGGCTACGGGACTGCAGGACTCACAGAACACAGTCCATAGACAGCGCAGATCAAACGGAACTGAAACTAGTTCAAGCACCGGTCACAACACAGGGCGGAGGAGAAAGCTGGATGATGCGTGGAAGCGGTCCCTGCGCTGAAAGTCGCTAAACAGTGACAGGGGACACCCGCGATGGAGATGAGCAGACAGACGGAGCTCGTGGTCGACGAACCGCGTCAGCAAGATTCAGGTCCCCCTGAACTCACCTGCAGATTCTACACAGTCCTGAACTCCAGCAGTTCTGTTTTCCGACAAACCGACTCCAGAATGCATGTGGAAATGGGAAGAGCCAAAGATGAACAAGACAGCTCTGAGGAAAGGAACGCGTTTGAGGACCAATACCTGGTTTCCGGAACGTGTTATGAAACTTCAGGAACCCGCACGGTGGGACCGGCACGGGGCCAGAGGGACGGAGCGCTGGACAGAGCGAGGCTCAGAGGCAGAGCGCACACGTGTGCTGGTGAGCGTCCCTACATGAAGACGAGTGACTTCTGGAAAAGTCACCATGGCCGAAGCTCGGGAAGAACAAAGCGGAGGGCATGGGACATGGAGACAGAGGGCAGGCAACAAGGTCGTATAAAAAGCTTCTGGACTCAGCAAGAAAAGGCACGTGACCCAGCGGAGACGCGGGCGGACAGAGCAGGTGTTCGGGGCGCCCGTGGACAGAGGGGAGGACCCCAGCCGCACTGCCGGGACAGCCAGCTGCACCTCTCCACGCACCGCGCGGCCGTCAGCCTGACGCGCCTGCGTCACCTCCAAGTGTCACGGAGGCTGTGACGCGGGCCAGGCAGTGTACATTGTTTCTTGATTTGGCGACATGTAGGGCGTGAAATAATCACGCGGTCGTGCCTGCCTCCAGGCACCCGCCCGGACATCCGGACTCCAGGGATGGGAAGGAGAAGGGTGTGGCTGCAGGGATGTTCGAGTCCCGAAGGGCTGGAGACAGCTTCAATACGCCCGCAGGTGGGCGGAAGACACGCTGAACGAGTTACAGCATCGCCGCCACACCAGTCAATTTTTAACAATCTACGTCTAGGGGGAAAGCCTTAGTTGGCAGCATTTGCCAGTTTTCTGGGCTACTCGAACTCCCGCCGACTCCAGCTCTCACCGTGGGGCTGCTGAATGCGCTGGGAAGCCGCCCTGGGGGAGGTTCTCGGGCAGGCCCCAGCACGCCAGCGCGGTGTTCGTCCAGATTCAAGCCCGCGAAGAGTCTTTGGCCAGCACCTCACACGCAGAAAGGAGACGGCGTGCGCACTGGTGTCGCCCTTGCAAGGAGAGACGGAGCTTGAGGGGTGCACGGAGCTCCAAGCGCTTCCGTGGTCTCAGTTCTTAATGAAAAGAGGCAGATGTGGCAGAACCTGTCTTGATTCCTTCACAGTCGATGGTCAAAGGGTGGGGCTTAAATCCATAAAGTAGTAAATACAAGCATGATTACGGAGGCAGGAAGCACTTGAAAGGCCCTAGAAGGGACTTGTTCCCAGAGGCCTTTGGGATTGTGTTTGGGTTCAGGACCACAGCAGCTTCAGTTTTCCTTGAGCTCCACCTTTCCCCTCCTGAGTGATACTTCCCGGGGGGGAGTCCTGGGCTTGGGCGTGCAGGCGAGGGTGCTCGCGCCACCAGCTCCAGCAACGGGTCCCCGCGCATCCGGGAAATCTTAGGCTTCTGCTTCCGTTGGACCCTGGATGGGGACGGGAAGCTGGGATGTCGAGCATCCTCGGGGCAGAAACCCCCGCGCGGTCACGGGCAGCCTCTCCAAGGGAAGACGGACGGCTCACAGCGGTGGAAGAACTCGGAAACCGCCTCCATCCACGTCTGGCCCTGGGCCTGGGTGGTCCCAGCGGGCAGGTGGCAGAGCGGGAGTCACACCCACGCCGACCGGTGGGGCTGAACAGGCAGGCTTTGGGGTCGCACGGCTCCCGGCAAGTCTCGGCTCTGCCACTTAGCGGCTGGGTGGCTTGGGGAGGGCGGCTCGGAGTCGACTGTTCGTCTGCAGGAGGACTGACGGAGGCTGTTACGGGGCCTCCCCCTGGGTGTGCAGCCCCTGGCGCAGTTAGCACCTGCCTGCCCTGCTGGACTCACGAGGGCGTCTGTGGCTCAGGGGCTGCAGGAGGGAGCTCGCGGCCCCACGCGCTCCCTTGCCTCTGCATGAGCCCAGTTACATCCACACTCAGGGGCGCCCCATCAGCCGGTTCCCAGGATCAAGGAGGCAAGGCCGAGAGCTGCAGCGAACTCATGAAGCGTGACCCGTCGGTGGGGGCAGATTCTGTCGGTTACCGCTTTGTGGGGGGCCACCCACCCACGGCTGCCGTAGGACCTGGGGGTCGTCTGGCTGGGAGAGCGTGCTCATGCTCCGAGGCCAGTGCAAGGTGACCCGGGGCGGTGTGGGGGCCCCAGCGGCCACGCGGGATGCAGCAGTGGGACGGGTGCGATTCTGCTGCGCTGAGAGACAACCAGGCCCGAGAACCACGTTTGTCTCTGGCCCGCAGTACACCTCCCGTCCGGGCAGCCCCGGGTCTTCCAGGCTGAGGAGGCCTGTGGAGACTATCTTAACAGGCGCTTTTCCCAGAAGTCTGGTCGAGACAAAAAGACTCCGGCAGGCCACAGTCAGGCTCTTAAAGTTTCCACTCCCAAGGGACACCTGTTAGTCCCCTGTGGTGGCAGGAAGGGCACAGAGCAAGTGCTTGATGATTCTGGCAGACGGTCAAGGAGGAGTCCTGGATCAAGTCCTGGAGCCCTCGGTGGCTTTTTCAGGATTTTATTATCAGAGGCGACCAGGCCCACGGCAGGCGGGGGCCCAGGGGGCCAGGAGGCTGGCAGGCTTCCAGCCCCCGGCGCATCTCACCCTTTTGGCTGCTGCTTCTCCCTCTCTGCTGCTCCTGCTGGTTCTCTCAATCGGCCTGTCCTCGCAGTTCTGTCTGTCGGTCCTCGCAGTTCTGTCGGTCCTTGCAGTTCTGGCGTCCTCATGACGCCGCCCATTTATGCCCGTGTCCAACACAGGTGCGCCCACTTGCGCACGCCCACCCTGGAATGCTCACAGCACCTCAGGTGTCCATCATCAGTGGTGGGGGGTGGAAATACCTGATCAACCTTTACCCTACAGGGGTGGAGGCGACTCTAGTTCACCCTGCGTGGGGGGGAGGAGGAGGGTGCCCAGGCAGAGGGGGTGAGTGGCTCTGTCACAGGCGTGCCAGCACCCCCTCCGAGGAGGCTGTGCAGCGGCAGGCACCCTCTCGTACGCCCTCTGGAAACCCCTTGGCACAGCTGCTGACCGCAGGCCAGGGCCCTCTGGAAGCGTCCTGGTGAGAACACACAGGAGGGGGTCCACACACGCTCAGCTCCAAGCTGAAGACAAGCCCGCCGGCTGGAGGCTGACGGCAGTGTCTCCGCTAGACTACTATACAGCAGGGAAAACGAACTGCAGCTGCACTGTCGTAGCATGAGTGAATCACGGGAAATAACGTTGAACAGGTGAAGCCAGTCTCAGATGAGGCCCAGCAAGAGCTGGTAACAGGTAACTGGCACACCCGGGCCATGAGGTGGGCACTGAGAAAAGCTGAGACTGAGGTAATTGGGGGGCCTGTCCTGGGTCACTCAGCAAACAGAGGCGGCACTGGTAGAGCCTGTGGTGCAGGAAGGGCACAGAGCAAGTTCTCGATGATTCCGGGCAGACGGGCCAAGGAGGAGTCCTGGAGCCCGCGGCGGCTTTTTCAGTTTTTATAGCATCATCATCTCAGAAGCGACCAGGCACATGGCAGACTGGGCGGCCGGGAGGCCTGCAGGCCTTCTAGCCCCTGGTGCATCTCACTCTCTCGGCTGCTTTGCTGCTTCTTCCTCTCATCCTCTGCTGCTTTTGTTCTGCTGGCGTCCTCGTGATGCCGCCCTTATATGCCCGCGTCTCAGCCCAGGTGCGCCACTTGCACATGCCCACTCAGGCTGCGTGCAGCTCCGCAGGTGTCCGTCATCACACCCATGGCGGGAGGGCGGAAAAGACTGATCACTTTTCTCTGACCCTACAATCCACCCCCTCAGGGTTTTCCACCATACAAAATATACATACATTTCCCTGGGCAAATATGAACATTGCAGCCATGACCCACAAAAATAAATACAACACAATTTAGCAATGCAGCAAAATACAACTGAATACAGAAATACAATGAAATACAAACACGCTCAGGCAGGGCACCGACCCAGGGGCAAAAGACAAGATTATTGGCAGCAGCAGATGATCCACCACGTCTGCTGCCGAAGGCACCGATCACATGAGGCGGGAACCACTCACGGCATCTGCCCTCTCACGCCAGGAGCTGTCAGGCTTCCTGGCCTCTCTGGCTGTGGTCTCGGCCACAAGCCGCACACCGCACCCACCCCCAGGATGCTCTCACCCTCGGGATTGGCAATTCTGTACTTTTGGGGGTCATCGTCCCATCCCCAGGGTACCCTCTGCCGTCACTCCAACACTTGGCTTCCATAGCCACATGTGACACGCAGCCCCTGCATGCGCACACGGGCCGGGGATCCGTGGACACAAGCTCCACGTGCGGCTTTCTGGAGTCCCCTCTTCGGCTGTGGGCTCCACCACAGCCACGTTCCCCTCCCGTTCCCCAAGGACGGCTCCTCACCCTCACTCCACAACAAAGAGGGCATCACCAGGTGACTTTAGGAGACTCACCGGCTTCTCTAACAGGCGTGGGCCGCTCACCAGCCGCTCGGCTTCCCAATCTCGGCACCAGCTTTGCCTTCTCCGGTTGGCTTTCTGATGCCTCGCCTTGCCGGCGGCAGACAACTTGGCACGGGCGTCCTCCCTCAGCCGACCTTGGGCCCTTCTCATGCCTGCCCCTTCCCTCCTCTGGCCACTGCCTCTCTGGGCTGTGGCCTGGGAGTACTGGGCAGCGCACAGGCTGCTGCTGGCCACCAAGGCCCACTGGCCGGCCTCTATTCCCATCCCCTGGGGCGTACGGACCACACCACCCAGCCCCAGGGCTCCGGAAACATAACAGCAACCTGCAAGGTCCGCAGCCCTCTGGCGGGGTTGTCAGTCCAGGCCCATTGGTCCTCTCCTGGTGGCAGCAGGGGGCGAGCTCCGAATGGCGAATCGTGTCCTCTTCTCCAAGGAGTCTGCTGCCTCAGGGGTTGTGGGCTGGTCCTCGCGGGCGTCTCCTCCTCCACTCGGGGTCTTGTCCCCCGGCTCCCGGACCTGTCCACCTCCTGCGCTCCTGCGGTGTCTTTGGCTCTTCCCGCAGCTCCTGGACCGTGGTCACCTCCTGTGCCGCCATGGCGCCTTTAGTGGTCTGCCGCCCTCCGTCCCTCCTGAGTTCCTGGGGGGGGGGGAACTCCACATCCATCTGCATCGAATCATCCTACCGGCTACACCAGTTGTGCTGCAGGAAGGGCACAGAGCAAGATCTCGATGATTCTGGGCAGACGGGTCAAGGAGGGAGGCCTGGAGCCCTTGGTGGCTTATTCAGTTTTTATCGCATCATCATCTCAGAAGCGACCAGGTACCCGGCAGGCGGGGGCGCGGGGGCGCGGGGGCCGGGAGGCCTGCAGGCCTTCTAGCCCCTGGTGCATCTCACCCTCTTGGCTGCCCTGCTGCTCTTGCTCTGCTGGCATCCTGTTTCGCTGGCGTCCTCGTGACGACGCCCTTGTACACCCGTGTCTCAGCCCAGGTGCGCCCACCTGCGCATGCCCACCAGGGCCCGCGCGCAGCACCGCAGGTGTCCGTCATCACACCCATGGCGGGAGGGCAGAAAAGCCTGATACTTTTCTCTGACCCTACAAGCTCCCAGGCCTCCCGGGCTCTGCCCTTCCCATTCCACCCTGTAGGTCGTGGGGGGCATTTCTAGGCAGTGAAAGTCCAGCTCTAGCTGCAACCTTCCCTCTTTCCAGCAAGAAGCCTCAGGTAGAAGCCACTTCCCCAGGGCTTCCCAGAACCTCACTGGCACTGCTCCAACCCCTCTGGACCCGCCTGCCCCCACTGCAGTTTGGGGAGCTGCCTGGAGTCCCCGAAAAGCCTGCTGAAGATGGAAAGGCAGCATAGAGTCAGCGTGAGCTTTGCAGTGGGCAGGATCTGTGCCCGGGCAGGGCTGGCCTCGGACGCAAGGGGTCAGCTTGGTGGCGGTGGCTACCTGGGTAAAGGGAGGGCAGGTATTTTGGGGGAGCCTGCTCTGTGCTAGGTGCGTGTTGGCCTTGGAGTAGTCTGGTCATTAGAGGGGATGGGGTGCGGGTTCCTGCAGCAGAAGCCTGGGTTTGGTGGGGAGATGGCTTGGAAGGACTGCCCTTCCCAACGTCTCTGGTGTGACCCAGCCAGTCACTCACCCCGGGTAAGAGCTGAGTGTAAGGAGAAAGCGCTGAGTGCTGCCTGGAGAAGCGATGCAGCCCAGCCAGCTCACCCAGGGCTCCCTCGTAAGGTGCTGGCTCTAAGCACCTCTGCGCTCCGACCCCAGCTTCTTCCACTGGACCAATCCCGCGAGGGGAGGGCCCTCGAACTTGCCTGGTCCACTCTCTGCTGCCCAGTCCTCGCTCCTCCCAAGCCTCCTGTCTGCAGCACCTTCGCTATCCCCTGCACCTCCCTGTCCTTCAGGTCGCCGCCCTCCCCGCTCTGGCCCCTCCGCCCACGCGGAACACCTGGGCACCCTTGTGCCCCCCCCACCAAGCTCAGCTAGGCAGCGCCCCCAGGCCCGCTAGCTATCTCCTTCCGAGCCCCCGCGGAAGCACCCAGGTTCCAGCGGTGCCCGCCCCATCGCGCAAGCACCGGGGCCGCCCCCGCCCGGATGCGGCTCCACCTGCAGGGCGCGGGGCGGCCGGCGCGCGGCGGGCGGCGCGGGCCACGGGGGCGGAGGAGCGGGCGGCGCGAGGGAGGGGCCTGCGACAGCGGCGGCGGCGGCGGCGGCCCCAGCCCGCGCAGCCCGGCTCGGCCCCGGCTCGGTCGGCGCAGCGCCGCGCGCGTCCCCTCCGCCGCCGCCGCAGCCAGGCGCACCGGCTCCAGGCCGCCGCCGCCGCCGGGCGCACGGACGCAGCGCGCACAGGCCGGCCGGGATGCGCGCCCCGGCCCCGGCTCGCCCCCACCCGCGGCCGCCGCCCGCCCGCCGCGCGCTCGCCTGACCGCGGTGCCCGCCCCGGCCGCCCCCGCCCGCCCCGGCGCCCCCGCCGCGATGCCCGCCCCCCGGGGCCCCGGCGGCCCGCGCCCCTGCTAGGCTGCGGCGGCATGGCCCGCGCGCCCGGCGCGACCTCTGCGGATTGCATCGGAGTGCGGCGGCGGGGCATGCCCAGGGCACCGGGCACGGCCTTCAATGGGCGAGGACACGGACACGCGGAAAATTAACCACAGCTTCCTGCGGGACCACAGCTATGTGACTGAAGGTAACGTACGTGTTGTCTGAGGCCCCTCCGGCCGCCGCGGCGTGGGGATGCCGTCGCACCGAGTGCCCTCTGAAGGTTTGGACCGCCTGTGTGTCGTGACCCCCCCCCCCCCCCCCCCCCCCCCCCCCCCCCCCCCCCCCCCCCCCCCCCCCCCCCCCCCCCCCCCCCCCCCCNCCCGCCTCCCCCACCCCACCCCACCCGACCCGCCCCGGGCCCGGGGGAGGGAGCCCGGGGCGCAGGCCTGGCCGGCTGTCGGAGGGCAGCCCGCCCCGGCCTGCTGGCACCGACCCGGCCTGGCCAGCGGTTAGAAAGGGCTGCCCCAGGGCGCGTGGAGAAGCCTGCCATTTCAGCCCTGCCGAGCCCGCGGAATGTTCTAGGCTGCCGACTCCCCGGAGACGAAGAGGCACCCAGAAAAATCCCACTGCCATTTCTCGGGGGAGACTCCCGCTCGCGGCCCCTCCCCGGGCCTCCCGAGGCAGGGTCCTCCCCGTGGGTGGGCTGCCTCGGGCTCTGGGCTGGTCTTTGATGCCTCTGAGTTTCGCTGAGGGGCAGCTGGCCCCGAACTGTCAGAACATACCCCCAAAGTGGGGCGGCCACGGAAGGGGTTCCTGCACCGGAACCCCCTAAGTTGGTTCTGCCAGCCCCACCCCCACCCCAGCCTGGTGGCACCGGAGGGTCAGCGCCCCTCTCCTCCTAGCCAGACCCCCACGGCCGCCGGCCTCGCCCAGGGGCAGCTCCCAGCAGCTGGCTGGCAGAGAAGCCGAAGCCCGGGGAGGGAGGATGGGGTGCGCCGCGGGGCGCGAGGGCTGCCGGGGACTGGCGCGGTCCTCTGGGCGAGGGGGCCGCTCCCTCCCCGGCACCTCGGCAGCGGTGTGGCTGGTTTTAGCGAGGTGCCGGGGTGGGCGCTCCGGGACTGGCCCGCTGCGAGCCGCGGGTGGCGCGGGGCCGAGTCGGAACCTTGCGGGCCGGCGCGGGGGTGCCTCGGCTCCGCCGGAAATGAGGCCGAGCCGGCGGCTGGAGCCCGCGGGGGCCAAGGCGCTGCGGGCTCGCGAGGGTGGGCTCCGGGCAACCAGCCGGCCGCGGCTGCGGCGGGGGCGGGGTGCGTGCCGGCGTGGGGTGCTGGGGTGGCGTGCGTGAGGAGAACCGCTGAGTCATGCTTTACTGATGGCTGTGTGGGAGGGGGCAGGGCGCCGGAGGGGGGAGGGGGGACTGAGCCCCCAGGTGGGGCTGTGCCGGTGCGGTGGGGGCTCAGGCCCAGCGGTCCTTCGAGGCTGCCTTGGGTGCGGCCGCGGGGCCTGCGCGCCCCGCGTGTTTTTCCTGCCGGCAGCCCACTAGTGGCAGAGGGCGAGAGAGGACTCTGGGCTGCTGGCGGGTGTCCAGCTCTGGCTGACGAGAGCGATCTTGGCAGGCCATTCTGGTGGGGCTTCCTGGAGGAAGCTCCAGTTTCTCCCTGGGCACTGAGGCTGGGGTGGGGGTGGGGGTGGGCTCCTGTGACGAGATCACAAGTCAGGTGCCTGAGAGGTGCAGTTTGCAGCGTTAATTCCCTCTCTCCCCCAGCCCCTTTTCTATCAAAAATCCACCAGCTCCAAGTAGGGAGGGCAAGGGGAGGGCATAGTTAGGAGAGTAAGAAGTGATGCTGTTGGTTTCTCCTCATTCATTCAGCACTCAGCACCTGCTGTGTGCTGGCTGGGCTGGCCCTGGGCGCTGGTCAAAGATTCTGCCTTGGGGAACCCTTGTATTTCAGAAGGGAGCCCTGTGATGTTGAGGGGACGCTCACCTCACGGAGTCTTCTTTTCCCCATCTGTGAAATGGGTGACTCGTTCTGCTCTGCCCACGGAGTCTTGGAGTTTCTGTAACTGGCAGGTGAAATGGTGGAAACTAAGCCAGTGACCGGCAGCCCAAGCGTGCCGCTCACCCACTGTGTGCTGGGGCTCACGCGAGAGCTTGCACCCCCCACCCCTATTTCACGGAGGAAGAAACCAGGTTTGAACTGTGTCCATGTCCCAGACCGGGTCAGGCTGGGGTGCAGGCGCTGGGGATGCAGGAGGAGCAAGACCGGAGGCTCCCGCCCTCGGGCAGCAGGGGCCGGTCAGAGGAGGAAGCAATAGCAGAATGTGGACTTGTAGCGTCATGACGTTACATGATAGTTACTAGAATTCGAATGATGTGAGAATTCTGGCCTTTGCACAAACATAGGGTCAGTGCCTCTCCCTGTGCTTTTGTGCTCAGGGCGGGTCGCAGACTTGGGGGTCACGTAGACTTGTGCCCCAGCCCTCCTCCTGGCTCCTCCAGTGCTGTGCAAGCTAGGGTGATTCACTGACCCTTTCTGAGCACCACGTTGTCTGGCTGCAAAGGGAGAAATGACAGTGACTTGCAAGGTGCTTAGCAACGGTGGAGTAGACCGGGAGGCGTTCATCAACACCTCTGTGATGCAGAGGCTTGGTCTCAGCCTCAGGGAGCCCCTCCGAGCAAACAGCAGATGCTCAGAGTTGCAAGAAGCCTACTGTGCACCCCCATGGCTGGCTGGGGTCTCCTCCTCTTCCCTGGGCAGACCTTTTTCTTCCTCGCCTCAGGGCACTTGCACGCCCTGTCCACCTTCTCATCCTTTGGGCCTCAAGTTAAATGTCACCTGTGCCAGGGGGAGTCTCCCTTTTACCTTGAGAAGGGGTGAGGTTGAGTTAGTCATTCACACCTTGGTGTGAATTAGTCAGAGCAGCTTTCTTTTTCCTCCCAGCTCTGACTCAGCTGGCCCTTGTGTTGTGGTTAGTAGATGTGGGTGCAGACCGCTGGGGCAGAGAGAGCTCTGCAGGGAAGGTAGGGAGAGCAGTGAGGTCATTCTTCTCAGGACAGTGAGAGGACCTGAGCCTTGGGGAAGGAGGCGGGGCAGGAGAATGCCAGGGCACCGCTGTCTGTCTGTACTTCTCTCAAGGGCTGGCGAGAGCGCCAGGAAGGCTCTGTCTTCCTGGCTGCAGCTCCTGGTACGGAACCAAGTGCCCTCCCCTCGTCCAGTTAGCCGAGCGCATCCTCCCGGTCTGTCCTGGGCAGGCCATGATGAAGCCCCGGAACGGGGGCGCCCAGCCCAGGCCGAGGAGGTGGGCTGTGGCGGTGACCGGGCCTCCTTGGAAGCACAGGTGCGCCCAGCGTGGGGCGCTGGCAGGAGGGCGAGGGCTTTGCTGCTGTGAGCCCGGAGCGGCTTTGCTCCCGGGGCCTCTCTCCGTTGGACCTGGTCCCGTGTTCGCGCCCCTCTGCCCTGGAGGGCGGAGCTGCTGCCCCCACGCCGGGCCCTTGCTGTCCTTGCGTGCGCCGTGACTTCAGGGTCATCTCTGCGTCCCGAGCGTGGGCCTGACTTGAAGGCAGAGGAAATGCAGGTGCCAGGCGTGCTGCTCAGGAATGGGAGCGGAAGAGGGGTGCAGGCTGCCCAACTCCAGCCCTGGCAGTGTCCACGGACGGGGTCAGCGCACGTTGTGACCTGCTGTGGCCTGCACAAGGTCAGTTTTCTGCCAGGTGCAGCCTGCGTGGGGAGGGCAGCGCTGGGCCGAGACCTGGCCTTGGGCTAAATCTGCACCCGGGATTGTGACTGTGCGCCCTATATCAAGCCGACCTCACCCCTGCAGAATGTGGCGCTTCCCAGCAAGATGCCTCTGGCCACGGCCGGTCTGTGTGACCCGTGGTCATCCCAGCCGCTGCCATGGCTGCACCAGGAGGGGCATGGGACCCATTCCGGGGGTTCGGTAGAAAGTAGAGGGGTCCCTCTGTCTTGTGCTGTGACGCCCCACTACTGGCAGCCCCCTCGGGCTACGAGGTGGGGGCTGTGGATAGCAGAGCAGAGAACGTGGGAGCGGAACGGGTGGCACCGGCGCTGGGGATTGGCCACACGCGACCTTCCCGGCTCTGGCTTCTGGGTCCTGGGGCAGCACCGTCCCCCTCTGCACACTTAGCCCTGGCTGTCTCCCTAGGGCGGCCACCCGACTCAACAGGCCACTGCGTGTCTGGAGAGCGGGCGCTGCCTCGGCGTGTGGCCGGGGTTGGCCTGTGCCCTCAGGAATCCCTTTTGATCCTTGTTTCACGCAAGTCAAAACCACCGAGCCCGGCCCCCTCGGCCGCCGAGGCGGTATTCCCAGCCCCGAGTCTGGGGTGACAGCGCTGGGCTCCCGGGCGCCTGGCCCGGCCCTCGCCTGAGGTGGGACGGGGCTCGCGCCGCTCCTGCACCTGGTCTCCTCTCCGAGGTGTGGCTGAGGGCACGCAAAGGAGGGTGACCGGCAGGGTGCTGAGGCCTGAGACCCCCGTTGGCACGGGTGCCCTTGGGCGGCGTGCGGCACGCGGCGGCCAGGGTGTGGCTCGTCTAAGCCCGTCCGCGCGAGGCCGCGCTCCTTCCGAGGGCTGCAGCCAGACCCTCAGAGCTGCCATGGCACTGGCAGGTCCTCCGGCCCCGGGAAACTGAGCGCCGCCCTCAGCCGCCAGAGGGAGGGCAGACGCCGTCTTGGAGCCTGGACATTGAGAGGGGCTGTGTCCATCTCTGTTCCTCTTCCACTTAGGCCGTCGCTGCCACATGGTCTCCTGGACTTCACAAGCCCCCGTCTCCCTGGGGGTGGGGCAGGGGAGTGGCCTTGGTGGGGTCCTGTGCAGTCACAGCGGCCTGTGCTCAGTTTCCCTGCGCTGCTTCCTGCCCTGGGTTGTCACAGGCGCCAATGAGCAAAGACCATGAGCACTCCCAAGGCGTACCTGTGCGCTCCGAGGCGTACCTGTGTGCTGGGAGGCCTTGCTGCTGACAGTCCCATCGTCCTCGGCCGCCCACCCCGTGCTGGGAGCAATGCTCTCATTTATTTTTAATCAGTCAGAACTTAAAGGTCGGTGCAGTCACGGAACAGGGTTTTTCTCATTTTCTTTCCGCAAGATGGAAATCAAATTCTAATAAAATTTTCCACATCATCCCCTGGTTGTTTTTACTTGCTACAGCTTTTGGGTTTATCCTTAAAGCTGGCAAGCTGAGGGATGTTTTTGTAAGAGATGCTTTAGGTCTTGAGAATTGAAAGCGTGATGGTGTGAAATGCTGGGCTTAAGGGGAAGAGTGTTACGGAGCCCTGGGCAGCAGGGGGGAGGGGCACAGACGCGGCTCCTGCCAGATGCGTGCACCTTGTAGCGGTTCTTCTGGTCTTTTTTTATGTCCATCTGTGTTTTTAGCAAAATCTGTCCTCTCTCTATGGGACAATTCCAAAGGCGACTTTTCTTTCTTTTTAAAAGATTTTATTTTTTTATGCACACAAGAACTGGGGTACAGGTCAGAGGTGTGGATGGGGGGTGAGAGGATCCACCAGAGACAGAGCAGGAAGCAGAACAAGCAGATGGACTGAAACACACTGCTGAGGGAGCAGCAGGAGGCGGGAGAGGTCTGCTGCGCCCTGTGGGTTCCCTCCTGGGCTGGGGATCGAACTCGTGCTGCAGTGGCAGCAGATGCTTCATAGTGTGGTGCTGAAGCCCTGTTGCCACCAGGGAGGCCCCCAAAGCTGACTTCTAAGGAAGCCTGGGCCGGTGACACTGCAGGGCTGTGCTGCAAGCTGGCCGCACGGCGCACGCTGGGCCGCTCCCGGTGACCCCGTCCTGTTCTGCCATTGCCATCTTAAAGTCGTGAGTAATTCAGCAGTTTCTGAGCCGCGCTGGTGGGCCGCGTGCTGGGGCCACCGGAGCCTGCCCTGGCGCGGGCCAGCAGGCCCAAGGCTACTGAGCGCGTCGGCCCCGTGGGCCCGCTGTGCTCTTGAGCCAGCACTGCCTGGACGGCACAAAGCAGGCGGGGGCAGTGGTGGGCTCGAGCAGCCACAGCGCCTGTGCCGGGCGCTCACGTGGCTGCTTGGAGACCCCCTGCTGGCCAGAGGAAGCAAAAGGCCGGGAGGATGGCGGGCCCTTGCACCCCGCCTGTCGCCCAGCAGGACAGCGACGCGTGCGTGCCCCGCGGGCCTCCAGAGGGAGAGGGACACGAGTTGGGGTCCTGGCGTTGCGCTGCTCTGGGGGGACAGAGGACAGCAGCCAGTGGGTCCGCCGAGCACCCTTGCACCTGGGCCGCTGCGCCCCAGCTGGACACGCTCAGACGCGAGCTTCAGGCTGAAGTGTGCGGTAGGGCGAGGAGCAGGAAGTTCACGCCGGTAGCGTAAAGTGAGACCCCTCGTCTGGTGTGCATGGGGTGCCCGTGCTGCTGTCGTGGAGGAGGGGGGAGGCTTGACCCTCGGGCCAGGACTGCATTTCCATCTCTCTGCCATAACTTCTGCAGTCCCCTCGAGGCCACCGCAGGGGTGGGCGACCCTGGGGCCTGGGCTCCGCCTCCATCCCTTCCACTTGTGTGGTTGGTGGCCAGTGGAGACCATCCCCGGCGGGCATCTTCTCCCTGGCTGGAGGGCCTGGAGTGCGATGGCCTCTGCTCCACTGCCCTCGTGACTGTCCCCAGCCCCAGGGTTCTGCCCCCTAGTCTGTGCAGGGTGGGGTAGCAGCTGGTTACCTCTGCCCCAAACCTCATCACTTTATTGGTGTGCACCCCCGTGGCAGATATGTGCTAGGTAGGGGGTCACCCTGTTGGAGGACTGGCTTCTCCTGCCCTCACTGCCAGCACCGAGCGAAGGAAGGTGTTCTGCGCAGCCGGTGCCTGTCCCCGTGCCGCCCCACCTCCGGGAGCCCCTCGCCGAGAGCCTGTGCGCACACCGCATGTCAGGACCGTGGCGCACCCGCTGTCCTCCCACGCAGCGCCAGTCCTCCAGGAGCATCTTTGTCTCGCCTCGTGATGGCAGCATCAGGTGTTCTGTTTGAATCAGGCATTTGTTTGACCTGTGCAGATATCACAGGTGAAAAATATTTGCTTGAATTCACGTCTGAATATCAGTGAGATTGAATGTTTTTTCTCTTTTGTTCATCAGTTAATTCCCATACCTTTCAGGTGCCACGGGGGGTCTGTCCTGGAGCTGAAACAATGAAGACTAGGCCAGTGCTTCCATCCGTCTATCCACCCATCCATCCATCCTTCATCCGTCCTCCATCTAGCCATTCATCCCTCCATTCATCCATATGTCCATCCATCCTCCATCCATCTGTCCTCCATCCATCCATCCATCCCTCCATCCATCATCCATCATCCATCACCTATCCATCCATCTGTCCATCCATCCATCCATCCATCCATCCATCCATCCATCCATCCATCCATCCATCCATCCATCCATCCATCCATCATCCATCATCCATCACCCATCCGTCCATCTGTCCATTCGTCCATCCATCCATCCATCTATCCATCCATCCATCATCCATCATCCATCATCCATCCCTCCATCCATCCATCATCCATCCCTCCATCCATCCATCATCCATCATCCATCATCCATCCATCCATAATCATCCATCATCCATTCATCCATCCATCCATCCATAATCATTCATCATCCATCCATCCATCATCCATTCCTCCATCCATCCATCATCCATTCCTCCATCCATCCATCATCCATCTTCCATCACCCATCCCTCCATCCAGCATCTATCCATCCATCATCCATCCCTCCATCCATCCATCATCCATCATCCATCCATCCATAATCATCCATCATCCATCCCTCCCTCCCTCCCTCCATCCATCCCTCCATCCTCCATCCTCCATCCATCCATCATGCGTCATCCATCCATCCATCCTTCACCCATCCATCCATCTGTCCATCCATCCATCATCCATCACCCATCCATCCATCCATAATCATCCATCATCCATCCATCCATCATCCATCCTACAACAATTTCTGTAAGGCACAGAATATGCTGGAGCAGAAGGGTGGGGTGAGGGAGTGGAAAAGAGAACTCACTGTACCCCAAGCTTCAGCAACATCCAAGGGACAGCAAACAAGACATCTGTGGCAGGGACAGTATTGGGGTGCTCTCTGAGGGAGGGCTGTGGTGTTCCAAATGCAAGAGACCCCAGGAGATGGGGGAGGGGGAAGGTGAGAAGGAGGGGCAGAGCTGTCAGGTAGGAAAGCTTTGATTGAACTCTGCCTGTTTCGGGGGCTCACGCCCACCCACACCCCATACCCGAGAGTTCTGGTTGGTGACGACGTCTTTGCACGGAACTTCGGAATCGCCCTGTCTTGCTCTCCGTGCCCCACGTGCCTGCGTGGGCCAGCAGAGCCAGCAGCTCTTGGTTCTCTGCTCTCCAGGGAGGCTCCTGCTGCCCTCCCCCACACCCAGCCCAGTCTCACTGCCTTGGGGGCACACGCTGCAGCCCCAGCAGCACACTCTGGGGTGCAGACTCCTGGCTTCGTGCTGTGGCACGCACCAGCTGGTCCTTCACGGGAGGGAGGTGCATCTCCCAGGAGCTCGACAGGGTGAGGTGGGGCACTTGCCAGAGCCAAGAGGTGCAAGGGCCGTGGTCCCCCTCCTGGGTGCCCTGCTGGCTAAGCCAGGCCCTGCAGAGAGACAGCCCCTTCCCCCCGCGCAGAAGAACCCACATGGACTTCAGCATAAATCGAGACAGACCAGAGGGCCGTCACCATGGCGGTGTGGAGACCTGACGCTTCCTGCGTCTCGTGGCCCGTTAGGGGAGAGCTGGGTTTGGAGGTGCCTTGAGCCCGCGGGACTTGCGCCCCCAGCTCAGCTGCAGTGGCGGCCGGGCGGGAAGCGCGTTCTCGGTGCGTTGGCCCGGGGCCTCTTGGGGCTGGAGGCCGGGGCTGCTGCGGGCTCCTGTGCTGCCCGGCAGTGCACCGGTCAGGAGGGTGCTCAGGTGCGCTCCAGGGAGCCAGCCAGCCTCTCCCCTGTGCAGGGGTTGTGGGGTCCGCAGGGTTCGGAGGACAGGAGTTCAACCCTGAAATGGGTGGGAGCCTGGATCCGGGAGTCTTTATATTGGGGTGCCAGGTGCCCCCTGCGCAGGGGGAGCAGCATGTGGGGAGCACCCCGTGCCACCCGACAGCATCTGGGCACCTCTCCCGAGCCCGGGAGCAGCTGGCAGCTGGGCGTGTCAGGAGCCACGGGGCCCCTGTGCGTGGGCAGACACGTCCCCTGCACAGCCGGGCCTTGTGCACAGGGCGCCCTGGGCTGAATGGCCCGTTGAGGCGGAACAAAGGCCACTCAGAGGCCACAGCTGCCCCAGCAGGGACAGGGTCTGCAACTGCGGGCCCTGGGGCCTCCCCTGGGCAGGCCCGGCCACCAGCTGCCCCGCCTCCCTGCTCTGAGAAGACGGCAGCCCTGCCTGTGTGTTGGCGCGGGCGGGGGCGCCAGCCCCGTGGCCTGAGCTCCGGTCCCCAGCCGGACCCCTTCTGCGGCCTCCGAGCCAGTCCCACTCGGAGCAGAGTGACCGCCGCTGGGGGTTTGCGTTAGGCGCGTTGTCCAGACGGCACGCGCGCTTTGGCGAGAGGGAGCCGCTGGTGCTGTCCTTGCCAGCTCTGGCTTTCCTTGCAGTCTCAGAAACGTGTTAATGAGAACTCTCCAATGTGTGCAGAAGCAGAGGGGCCCGCACCGCACGCGCCTCGTCCCTCCCGCGCCTCCACGGCTGTCACGATTTTCTGCACTTCCTTACTCACTCACCCCTCCTCTTGGCTGAAGAATCGAAGGCAGCTCAACCCCTGATAGTTCCCCCACCCCAGCAGGCGTCTCTTCACCAAATGCCCCAACTGTTGGTCGCACATTTGGGCTGCTTTTCTGCCAGCTTTGTCTGCGTGCTGCAGGGGCCAGTGTGCGACCGTGTGGGCAGACGCGGCATTTGCCCTCTGGGTGTGGCCCGCGGGGGCCGCCCACCGCTCTTCAGCGCAGAAGAAGCAGGCAGGTCTGTGCAGGGGACCCGCTGTGGCCTTGGGGGGCACCCTCGCTTCTCTGGGTGCTCGGCCGCAGGAGCGGGGCGCCATGTTGTGGGGAAGCCAGCGTCTGTGAGAGGCTTGTGCAGAGAGGAAGCGACCAGCTGGCCTGGCTGGCTGCCGGTCCCTGGCAGGTTGGCCAGGTCCTCCGAGCCCCGACCCTGGGTCCTTCTCCGTGGCATCGGCAGATGCCGTGTCTTTTTTTTTTTAAAAGATTTATTTATGCAGATGAGAACTGGGGTGCAGACCAGAGTCACGGGAGGTGAGAGGACTCACCAGAGACAGAGCGGGGAGCAGAACAGGCAGACTGACTGAAACACACTGCTGAGGGGAGCAGCGGGAGGCAGGAGAGGTCTGCTGCGCCCTGTGGGTCCCCTCCCTGGCCGGGGATTGAACTCGGGGATGCTTCACAGTGCGGCGCTTGACCCTCTGCGCCACCGGGGAGGCCCAGATGATGCTTGCTTTGCAGCTGTCCGCGCCTCGGTGCCCCCTGCTGCACCGGTGCCCACCGGGCACTTGACCCTGGATGAGTGTGTGTTGAATGACTGAGTGACTGAGCAGGGCGCCTCATCCAGTCAGACCAAAGATGTCCATTTACCAACAGTCAGATGCCACACCTGCCCTGGCCAGGCTCCGGGGACCAGCGGCTTCTCACTCAGTTTAGTTAGCGCCGGTCCCCGCCACAGGCCAGACCTCCCAGCTGCCGCTGGAGAAGCGTGTGCGGCTGGGCCTGCCCGCCCCCCGCCACTGAGCCCTGGCCCCCGGCAGTCTGTGTGGTCTGGGCCAGTCCGCACACCGAGGCTCATCTCCAGGCCGCCGCCCACGCGGCATTTCACAAAAAGGGACACCCAGAGGGCACTGCCGACGTCAGGCGGAGAAACAAGAAGTGAAGAAGCTGACGAGGAAGTGGGTTGAGTCAAGGGGGTGTCAGACATCTGGCCCTGGGGCTGGAGCCGCCCCGCTCTAGACGTCCGGAGCGGAGGCCGAGGGGGGAGAAGAGGCCACGCGAGGGGCGGCTGCGTCCCGGAGGCTGTGAGGGCAGCAAACCCCGCAGCAGAGGCCATCGCTCCCGGAGGTGTTCCGTGAGGCTGTGGGCACAGGTAGGCCCTGGATCCGAGCGCCGGGACTGTCCTCTGGCCGCAGACCGAAGCCGGAGAAGGAGAAGCAGCAGCGGAGGCAGCCAGGGCGCCTCAGGCCACCCTCGCGCTCTCGATCCCCAGGATTTCGGGCGTCCTGGCCCCGCCAGGGGATGTCGGTCCGGTTTGTCGGCCTCGCTGGCCCATCTGGCTGGCAGCGCGGGTGTCTTTTCCGGGCAGCGCCTCTCCCAGGCCCCCGCCGCGCCGGGTTTCCAGCTTGGCTGTGAGCGCCCGGCGGGGCGGTCCGGGCCTATTGGCCACTGTGGCCCAAGCTGGGCAGGCGCGCTCCCTCCGCACGGCAGCGTCTGCGCTGGGCCGGGCCCGGGACGCTTAGACCCGCCGCACCCCCCACCCGCGCTGGGGCGGGGGAGCCCGGCGGAGCCCGCGCAGGGCGGCCATGGGCGGTGGCCACGTGCCAGGGGCTGGCGGGACTCCCCTCGTGCAGACAGGGCTGGCCAGCTGTGCCTGCTGAGCTGTGCCGAGTGCCCTGGTGCGGGGAGTCTTCTGTATTTCAGGTTATTTCTGTCTCTGGTTACCCAGAGACTCAATTATGGGTGAGAGGGGAGGGGCGTTTTAAAAGAGCTTGGACGAAGGTTCAGATTTCACCACGCAGGCCAGTGAAACGTGGTCAGGCCGTTCCGCCCTCCTGCCATGGTGTCGGGACGGACACCTGCAGCCCTGCGCCCTGGTGCACTAGGTGCCTGCCCCCTCCCGGCCCAAGCCCTGCCTGCCGTGCACCTGGCCGCCGCCGGCGCAGGGTGGTAAAAGCTGGAAGAAGCCACGAGGGCGCCAGGACGCCTGACCCGTCGCTCTGACCGTGGAGAACCCGCTCCGGGCCCTGCTGGCGCCACGCACTTGTCTGCGAGACAAAATGAATTTACCCCGCAGTCCTGAGCGGCGCGCTCTGGGAGAGGAAGCGCGGCCTCCGGGGAGCCCATCGCCTGTCTGGTTTGGAGGGAGCCGCAGGCTGGCTGGCCGGTGCCTCGCTGCCGATCACCGTCTGCCACGTGTCCAGTGGGCCCGCAGCCGGGCTGAGCTGGGGGCCACGCGGGGCCACCCCTCCGTGCCTCCTCGCCTTCCTGGCAGAGTGACGGGGACGGCAGGGGACGTCCTGCAGGGTAAACGAAGTCTTCAGCTCCGCCCCCGCGTCGGCATGGACCACGGACCCCGCGTTCCCGCTCGCGGCCTGACGGGGCACCTGAGGGCTGTGGCGTGCGCAGTGGCGCCCCTGGGCTGAGACGGGCCTTGAGGCGGGGTCGCCAGGAGGAGCAGCCGCGGTGTGGCGGAGGGTGAGGTGCTTGGCCGAGAAGGCGGTCCTGAGCGCGCTGCGCGGGCAGGAGGCCGCTGGTGGGCGGGGCCTGCGGTCTGGACACCGCCGCTCGGCCGGGATGTCGCCTGCCACGGGATCTGGCCCCGAAGAGCAGAGACCGGACCTCCCGCCCCCGGGGCCTGCCCCCGCGGCCGCGCCTGGAGCTCTCCCTCGCCGTCCTGCGGCAGGGGCTCTGCCGGCCGGTTCCGGTCAGATCAGCGCGCCGGGCGCGGCCTGCGTCGCCCCTGAAGCCGCGGCAGCATCAGCACCGCTCCTGACACCGCAGAGCCGAGTGCGCTGGCGGAGGCCGGAGCGCGCCGGCGCCGAGCCTGGCCCGCTGCGCGGTGAGGCGGAGGGTGCCCCGCGGCGGGCAGGGGCGGAGGGCGCCCCGCGGCGGGCAGGGGCGGAGGGCGCCGCCGCGTCGGGCCGGACAGCAAGCGCCAACCGTAGGGAGCCGACAAAGTGGTTCTGAGCCCGCCGGCCGCTGGAAGCAGGCCCCGAGGCCGAGAGCGGGCCGGGAGGAGGGCGCGGGCACAGGGGTGGTGCCCGGGTGACCCGAGGCCTGTGGCAGCGACATCGGTCACGCCGAGAGACGAGCACCGCGCGAGCTCGTGTGCGAGCCGCAGACACCGGCTGCAGAGAAGCGGCCTCGCACGGTGGTTTCCGGGGCCTGGGCTGGCGGGTGGGGGCGCGGGTGCGGGCAGGGGCGCAGCCTGTGCTGGTGGCGGGTGGCGCTGGCGGTCCTGGGCCCTGCTCGGCGTCCGGCCATCCCCAGCTCCGCAGGCCGGGCCTCTGGGAGGCCGCGTGGCCAATGGCAGCCCAGGGGACGCCGCTTCCTGGCGCAGGGCGGCTACAACGTGGGAGCGATGGAGGGGGCGCCGGGCCTGTCTGCGGGGTCGGGGGCACCGGGTCTGTGTGCCCACGAGGCTCTCGGTTACCCGCTGGAGGGAGTGGGTGTGAGTGTGCGTGCACGTGTGTGCACGCGTGTGTGTGTGCACGTGCGTGAGACTCCACAGAAGGCGCCCATCCAGGGTCCCACCCTGCGCCCTGAGCTCCTCCCCAGCCACTGGACTGGAAAAGCAGTGGGGGACGACTACAGGTGGGCTTTGTAGCAGAAGGCTTGGGGTTTCCTAGTAGAAGCGTTTGGGGGTTTCTCAGGAGAAGCGTTGGGGGTTTCATAGTGTTTATTTAGAAGTTTGGGCCTGGTTTTCTGCCCAAACTATGCTTTGGAAGGTCAGCTCTTGTTCCTTACGGCTGATGGGCCAGAAGCCAGCCCCAGAAGCTCGATGCTGAGTGGGGTTACGGGGTGGCCCTCGAGCGTGTCTGGGCCTGTCTGTGAGGCCGGGAGCCGTCCCCGCAGGAGACAGGCGCTGGGAGGGGCTGCGTGGGCAGACAGCCTCAGCCTCCTCGCCTGCGATGTGCGGGCTGTCCTGGCGGGAGGGCCACCTTCAGCTCCCAAACCAAGTCCAGGGGCCCCTGGGAGGGCGCAGAGGCTCAGGGGCCGGCGCTGGAAGTGGGGGAGACCCAGCCACACCCGGCTTTCAGCCTGAGTTCGTGGAGGGGATCCGGGCAGGGCTGGGCAGATGGCATCGTGGCTGTGTGTGCACGGGGTGACTTTCTCCAGCCACGCTGGACAGGCAGAGTGGGGTTCGGCCCCCACTCCCAGTGCAGGAGCCCCTCCTCCTGCCCTGCTCTGGCAGCTCCAGTGGGGGTGGGGGTGAGGTCATTTCTGGGCCCGGGGACTCATGTCCGGTGCTTACCCCCACCCTCGGGAGCCAGGGCTCTGCACAGCCAGCTCATCTCGCCCTCGAGGGTTTCGAGCTCTGCAGGACCAAGGGCAGGGCCATAAATGGGCCCCCAGGCAACCTGGCCCATCCTGAGAGGAGCAGGTGCGGTGAGGCAGGGTGAGAGGTGGAGGAAGCTGCTGGGGACGGGGGGCGAGAAGCAGCCGCCACAGGAGGGGCGTCCCCCTCCTCCCTCCGGTCACCTTGAAGCTGGCTTTCGTGGGCAGTCAGCCGGGCCCCGAGAGGGAGACGGCCTTGGCTCACGGCTTTGCCCACAGGCGGCCATAAACCCCGACAGCAAGCAGCGCTTCCAACGGAGCGGGCTCCAGCTGGATTTACTACGGCCGCTCCTGCACCAGCAGCTTCTCCCAGGGCCCGGGCCCTGCCCAGGCTGCGCCCTGGCGCTGAGGGAGGATCCCAAGCTTGCGGGGAACTGGCAGGTGCAGGCAGCGCTGGGGAACTAGGCAGGCCCTGGCTTAGATGGCACGTGCCGCAGAAAGACGTTGGATTTCGTTGGGGAGCGTGGAGTGTTCAGGAGCGAGCCCGAAGAAGGGGACTTCACCCTGTGGGAGGCAGACTGAGGGAGGGAAGGGCGCTGGTCGTTGGCGCGAATTACACGAGGCTGGCGGGAACCTTTGCACTTAGGTTCCCCAACAGCCTTCAAGCCTCTGTAGCTGTCAGGTGCTTTGCTGGGAGTCGGGAGCACGGCCTGGCATGCCTGGCCAGTCCTCAGAACAAACCGGGTGGATGAGGTCAGTGCTGGGGTGGGGGGGTTTACGGGCTGGGCTGGTAGGCAGTCAGGGAGGGCTTCCTGGAAGAAGTGGATTTGTTCGGCACATCTCTACGTGGCCTGCTATGCCCAGATACAGGACGGTGCTGCGGATACAGGAGAGCCAGAGCCCCGAGTGTGTCCAGGGTCCAAGTCTTCCTAAAGGAGAAGAGGGGGTGGGGAGCAGGCCCTCTCTGCTCCTGTGGGTTTTTGTTGGCCGGCAGGCAGTGGCGGCAGGTCTGGGGGTGCCCCGTCCAGGCCTTCGATGGCGGCTGAGCTGCGGGCCTCTCCGACCGGATGATGAACTGGGCGGCTACTCGCCAGTAGTCAGAGGCAGACCCGTGTTCAGATGGCAGCTGGGCGCTCTCCGCGGGCGGGGCGGTGTCTGGGAGGAGGTGCTGGGCCTGGGGGTGCCGCGGTCTCTCTCACCGCCCTGCAGTCAGGCCCGGCACCGCTTCCCCTCCCCTCAAGTGGCTTGGGGCTCGTGGCTTGGGGTGGGGGTGACTGGGAGCAAGCCCAGCGCCCCGCCTCCTCCGGAGCGTCTGCTGCTGTGGGAGCAGCTCCCGGGCAGCACCTGCCGGAAGCACCTCTGCAGGGCAGGTGCCCGACCAGCAGGAGCCCGCAGAGCCAGCGGCCGGGCAGCCCCTGCTGCAGGTGGGGTCCTCCAGGGCTCTCCGGCCTGGGAGCGTCGACGCACGTCCAGGTGGGCTTCCAGCCCACCTGGCTCCGGGAGGGGGAGGGCCCCAGGAAACAGGCCCGAGGGCTGGGGCCTGGCTGCGGACACAGCCACCTCCCGCTGACCACGCCCTGCACGCGCTGCGACCCCGTGGACCTGGGCGGGGCCTCTCACCTCTGTGCAGTTGTTTTATTTCCCTCGACTACAGACTCAGTGGGATTTTATGAGCTGCTGCTCTCGAGGCCCATTAAGAAGTCAGGCTCGCGTGGCCCGTGCCGGCAGGGCGCGGCCCTGGGGACTGTCCGGCCGAGGAGCCCGCCGTGGGCTGCCGGCTGCGCCCGCTTTCCTTCTGCCTCCTCCCGGCGCTGCGGCCGGACCCGCCGCGGCCCTGCCCTCCGAGGGGGCTCCGCGGACACTGGTCGGCCAAGAGCCCCGTCGTCGCTGAAGCTCTCAGGCAAACCCAGGTCCCTGGGAGGCGGTGGCGGCGCGGGGGCCGGGGCCGCCCCGCAGCCCTGGTGCTCAGCTGGGGCTCTGAGGCCCTACCCGCAGAGGCTTGTCCAGCCACAGGCCTGGGCCTCCCCACCGCGCCCTCCACGGGAGACGGGGTGCAGCCAGGACCAGTTTCTCCGGGTTCCAGGGCCGAGGACGTGGCCGCGCCCCACAGGCGGGGAGAAAGGGCAGGGCTGACCCCTGGCCCTCTGCACGGGTGTGCACGTGGGCGGGCGCGGGTGGGCGGGCTGGGCTCCAGATGCCGTGGCCCTGGGCGCCTGCCTTCCTCCCCCACGCCCACGCGCAGCACCTCCTCCGCGGGCAGAGGCAGCCCTCGGTTGTTGCGAGGGGATTCCCATGGAAACGGAGAGCGGGTGGCTCCTCGCGCGGTGTGACGGGAGCTGCAGGCTGTGTTCAGGACAGGCTCGCAGAGGGCACGCACACCCCTGGCTCCGAGACAGGGGCCGCCAGCCTGACGGAGCCCAGCTTGCTCACGCGCCTCTGCCCGCAGCCTGAGGGGCCGCGCCGCCGCCCGTGCTCTCCAGGAGCCTCTGGCCTCGCCCGGGGGCCTCCTCCTTGCGGTCCTGGGCTGCCCAGTGCTCCCATCCCGGCCTTTGCTCTGGGAGCCCGCCAAGCAGCTGTGGTCGGAATAGCCCCTGCACCCCCAGTTTGCCGGTGGTGCTCAGTCACTCACCCACTTACTCCTCTGTTTTGTCTTGCATGGAGAGAGCGTGCTCACGTGCACTGCACAACCTCGCCTTTGCGGGTTAAGGGGAACGTGGGTGCCTGGCCTGATGGCCGCAGAGGGGGTGAGGGGTGCTGAGGAGGTGGGCTGAGATTAGGGGGTGCTGTGCAGCGAGCATCAGGATTTCCATGGCAACGGGCAAACGGTGAAGGACAAGCTCCTGGAGGCAGGGAGGCTTCCGGAAAGGCCTTGAAGTGTCCTCCCCTGTTCCTGCAAGCTTACCTGCAGGCGAGGGGCGTGCTGGGGGCGGCTTCCGTCCTGCACGGGGGGCCTTTCACTTCTGTCTCATGGATGAGGAAACTGGGGCTCAGGGAGACGAGGCGGTCCCGGAGGGGCAGCGGCAGGACGGGAGCCCAGGTCCCTTGGGGGCTGGCAGCTGGCGGCGGGGGTGGGCTGAGGCCTCCGGAGGGCAGTGCAGCTCAGGGGTACGCTGGGGTCGGGCAGCACTGGTCATCGTCGGGCTGTGCAGGGTGGGGCCATCCGGCCTGGAGCGTGAAGACCCACAGGACAGCGGGGTTCGGGGGTGGTTCTGGGCTCTCCCGCAGGTCCGGGCGGCTGGCGTGGGCTGTGCTACTGGCTTTAGTCCCCAGCACGCCCTGCAGGGTGGTGCCCTGCCCCACTTCCACAGCCGAGAAGGCAGGCGCTGCGGTGCGGGTGCGCACTGGGCGGTCGCGGGGTCCGTGGGCAGTCCTGGGCCTTGCGGCTTTTCAGGCTTTGATGCTGAACAGGGTGCACAGACAGGCCAGGCAGGGAGGCTGGCACGCGAGGAGGCAGGCGCGGGCCGGGCAGGGCGGGTGGAGGGCGGGGGGGCTGGGGGGCCGGGGGGCAGGCAGGCAGCCTAGCCCTCCAGCCCCCCGCGGAGCCCTGTGCTCCTCCCCTGGCCTCTCTCTGGCGTTCCTGTCTCCTGTGGGCTCACGGTCTCGCCCCAGCGCGGGGCTCCCCGGGCCGCCGCCGCCCCCTGCGCCCCGCTCCTCCCGGCACAGGTGCGAGCACTTGCACATGTGCACGCCCATGCTCCGGGCAGGTGTCTGACTGCAGGTGCGGGGGCCTGAGCTCACGCTCCAGGCGCTGCGCGCACGGCCGCGGGCGGCTGCTGCAGGAGCTGCGGCGGGGGGTGGGAGAGGCTGGCCGCTCCACTTACCCGAGGCTGCAGCGAGGTGACTGTGTGGCCGGAGCCGGCCAGCCGGGGCCCGTGCCCGGCTCCCAGGTCAGGGCGTCGCTCCTGGTCAGTGGCCCTCACGTGGTGCTCTTCCTTTTGCTCCTGCGTCAGGTCTGCGGGCGGGGGCGGGCCCCAGCGCTTCCATGGCAACATCACGTCTTGCAAGTGTCTGGAGCAGGAGGAGCGGCAGCTTGGAGAGCCGGTGCTCACGGCCGCGGGCGCGGGGCTCCGGACCCCTGCTGGCGCGGCGGTGGGGGTGCGGCCCAGTCCTGGTGCGTGCTCACGGCCGCGGGCGCGGGGC
>JAGFMF010012216.1:59818-89638 GCA_019455555.1 Galemys pyrenaicus
CGGGCGCGGGGCTCCGGACCCCTGCTGGCGCGGCGGTGGGGGTGCGGCCCAGTCCTGGTGCGTGCTCACGGCCGCGGGCGCGGGGCCTCGGGCGCGGGGCTCCGGACCCCTGCTGGCGCGGCGGTGGGGGTGCGGCCCAGTCCTGGTGCGTGCGGGTTGCGCTGCACCCACCGCGGCCTCCCCTGCGCACCGAGACCACGCAGCAGGGGCGCACCCCAGGGAGGTGTGGCCAGGGCGGGGTGGGCGCCTGGCAAGGTGCACGGAGGTCATCAGGTGTGTCCGTCCACCCGCCGTCAGAGCCAACAACGGGTCCCGTGGTCCTGCGTGCGGGCCTGCTGGCGGCAGCTGCAGTGGGGGGTGGTATGCACAGGCGGGCACACCTGCGCCAAGACACTGGGCATGTAAGGGCGGCGTCATGGGGACTCCCAGCTGAGCAGCCGCAGGGTGGCGGTGGAGAGCAACAAGGGGCTGCGGGGGTGGGTCGAGTCCCGCCGGGTCCCGCCGAGTCCAGCCGAGCCCCGCTGAGCCCGCCGAGACGCCGTGAGAACAGCTAAGACGACCGAGGCTGCCAGAGCCCACGACGGCCTGCGGTCCGGACGGCGGCAGGACACGCCTGCGTGGGAAGAGGCGCCCACCACGTGCCGGGCGTGGTGAGAAACGGGGTCCGCAGGGGGCACCGAGGCGGGGAGCCCGTCCTCTCGGAGCTGCGCCCGTGCACCCCCACCTGTGGGCCCGTCGCCTGCTCTCAAAGCCGAGCCCCAGCGGGGCCCCGCAGCCCGCTCTGCCCCACGCCGGCAGGGGTACGGACGGAACCTCGGTCGCTGTCCTGCGGCAGACGGGCCCGTGGAGCCCCTGGAGCCGGTTCCGGGGTGAGCGGCCCGCGGGGCTTGGCACACATGCAGGTGGTTCGGCGGCCCTGTCTCATGGGGTGCGGCCGAGCGCCTGGGGCGGCCTTGGCCTCGTGATGCGGTGCCAGGCGTCGCCGGGAAGGCCTGGGCGGGCCACAGTGACGCCGGCGTGGGGGACTGCCGGACGACCCGCCCTGCTGACGCGGCCGGCCTACTGGGCGCTGCCCCGTCCGTCAGGATCCTGCTGTCAGCAAACCTGCGGCTGGAGGCGCCGGTCAAGCAACGGGGTACGTGCACACCCCGAGTGCCGCAGAGCGCAGGCACGGCAACAGGCTCGCGGCCAAGGTGCGGTGGAGAGACGCGGCGGACGGTCGGCCAAGTGGACGCTGCAGGCCAGGGCCGCCAAGGACGGAGCGGCGAGGCTGAGAGGAGAGGAGGGCCGGGCGGGCAGAGGGAAGAGCAGAAACTAAAGCAGTGTGGGGGCCCCAGCGGCTGCGGGCGCAGCCGTCTGCGGGAGCCGTCGCTCAGAAACTTCGAGGGTCTCCCGCCACCTGCAGCCTCCTGCGTGCAGAGAAGCCGCGGCCCCTCCCACTGCCCGGAAGGGGCACTCTCGTCTCGAGTCCACGGGGCAGGGTGAGCACAAGGGAGAGGGCGAGGGACGGGCTCGCTCGGACGCAGCTCGGGGCGCATTCTCACTGAGCCCTGCACATGACTCCGGAATGCCGCCCGGGCCTGTCCCCAGCTTGCTGCGCAGGGCCGGGCTCTGTCTCTCTCAGCCTCAGTGGGATGGACACACGCCAGCTTCAGTGTTCTCAGAAGGCTGCCCGTGAAGACACGTGCGATGGCCGTCACCCGCTGCCCCCTTCGCCCCGCCACCTCTTACCCCGCCTCTGCTCTGCACCCCGCCCCCGCCCCAGGCCACCGGGCTCCCTGCCGGGCACGCACTGGCACCTGCCCGTGTTCTTTGCTTGGCTTGGTCCTGGGCTGTGGCTTTCCTGGTTCCTCGACGCTCCTAACCAGGCCTGGGGCCGAGGGGACAGGCGCAGGCAGCCCAAGTGTGCGGCAGGGCTGGGCCTGTGTGGCTGCCGGGGCAGCCGCACCCTTGGTGTCCCGCTGGCTGTGTGCCTGCGTGGGCCAGGCGAGGCCGCTGCTGAGATGCCCCAGAGCCATCTGTCCACAGCCCTGGGGCCAGATGGTCTGCAGGCTCCTGGGGTGGGCGGGGGCAGCATCCTCCGAGGCCTGTGTCTCCTGGAGCCTCTTCACAGCCCCGAGCCAGGCGCTGCCACTGCGCACACGTGGGCCAGGGGCGAGGCCCAGAGCGGCCGGTCACCGTGAAGGTCGCACGCCAGGAAGTGGCCAGGCTGAACCCAGGCCTTCCCGACCTGCCAGCGCGTGTTCCCGGCCACGGGCTCAGCTGAACGCTGCGGCGGTGGCTGTGGGGCGTGCCCGTGAGTGAGGGGCGACTCGTGCAGGGCAAGCTGGCGCCTCTTGGGGGGTCTGCTGGCCTCTGGTCCCCTGGGCTTTTGCACACCGTCTGGTCTGGTTCCGGGGCAGCATGAGATGGAGACTTGAGGCGCGCAGGGGCGCGGGGGCCTTCTGCTGGGGCAGATGGCGGGGCGGGGCGGGCCAGGCGCCGCTGCCAGCGTGGGTGAGGGCTGGCTGCTCAGTCTGATGGCCGCCTCGCCCGCCACCCACACCCTGAGTCCGCGCCAGCCAGGCCGCTCGGTCAGCCTCCTAGCTCAGCAGCTTGGGACGGCGTGGACTGAGAGGGAGGTGGACACTGCGGTCGGTCCCCATTCCCGCCTGCACTCAGTGATTGGCTCTGACGTACGTGCACTGGGTCTGACCCGGTGGCTGCCGGCCTCTGCCGTGGCTGGCCGGTGGACGAGGAAGGGGCTTTGTGTGGCCCAGAGCCGCTGGTGCTGGCGCTTCATTGTGACGGCAGCGCTGGGGGGCGGGTCCGTGGCCCCTGGTGCCGAGAAGGCCTTGGGACGCAGAGGCTCAGCGTGGTGTGGGGGCTCCGTGTCCGCTCTTGCCTTGACCTGCCCGTCTTCCTTACCAGGTTCACCCTGCGGCCCCTTTGCCCCGTGGTGGTCACATGAATGAGGTCAGTGGAGGTCAGGGCGTGGCAGTGGGCAGGGGCCGGCTGTGCTGAGTGGGTGCAAAGCAGAGGAGTGCTGCCTACTCGCCGGGCACGCCTGGCGGGCGCTCGAGAAGGGGGCACAGGCTGCGTGAAGCAGCGAGAGGCCGTGCGCTGGGGCTGCAGGCCGGGCAGTGAGGGTGGGCGGCAGGGAGCGGGGAGGGTCGGGCAGCAGGTGCGGAGGGGGCAGGGCGCAGGGAACTGCAGCTGGCGGGGCAGGAGGGCCGCAGAGGCCGGGGTGGGTGAGCAGGGCCGCCGTGGCACCCGTGTGGAGAGGGCTTGAAGGCGAGGAGTGGAGGCGGGCTGCTGCCTTCCGGTGTCTGCCTGTGCCCCCCGCACCCTGCCCCCGTACCCTTGTCACGTGCGAGGACCACCGAGTGCGCTCTGCCGGAGCCACGCCCGAGAACTGCACGTTCCTGGGGATGCACCTGCTCGGCGGCCGCAGCGCTCACCTGTGACTGGCTGGTGTGTGGTGCTCCCTCTCTCCTAGGTGAGCCCTGAGGGGGCCAGCACTGTCCCGCTCTCCCCCAGGATGGAGCCACAGCCACCTCACAGTCATCTGGGCCTGCTTTCCACCTGGCCCCGCCCACCCTCCCGGTTGTCCTGGGACACTTCCTCTTCGCTTCTCCAAGCCCCTTCTCGGGCGCTTCTGGAGAGCCAGCCCAGTGCAGTGTAGTGAAGAGGCTGCGGCACCGTCTAAAGGAAGCGCCGGAGAAATAGGGTGAGGCGCAGCAGGCCAGCAGCCAAACCTGGAGGCCCTGAAGGGGTGCCAGATGGGGGCGGATGGAGGGGTGGGAGTCAGCACCGCGGACAGCGCCCCAGGGACTACCCTGGGCTTAGAGGCCAGCGCTTTGCATCCCGTCTGTTTCCTCCTGCGGAAAGCCAGGTCAGCCTCTGCCCTGGTGTCTGGGCGCTGGGGCTGATGCATCTGCCCCCCCCCCATATCCTTGGCCCAGGGGGACGGATCTGGCAGGATTGGGGTGTCTACTTCTTCTCTCCTGGGATGGGGGTCTGGCTTGAGTGGTCATAGGACTGACCAGTCTCTAAAGGAGATGCCTTTATTCTGAGCACTTCCCAGAGAGAGCCCATGGGGGCACCTGCACCCGTCCGTCTCCCCACCGTTCAACAATGGCTGTTTCCAGTTGCTGACCCTGGGCTAGCACTGGGGACCCAGCGGTGGGGGGCGTTCAACAGTCCACTCGGTGGACTGTTCTGCCGTGTCCTGTGGATGGCGGGGCAGGGCTGGGGTGTCTGTGGTGACGGAGGGATGGGGGCAGCAGTGGGCCCCTGGGTGGTGGTAAGAAATCAGCAAGCTTTCCAGGCAGCGAGTGAAAGCGAAGGGTGGAGGGGCTGTCCCCTGAAGGGGTGGCATCACCCAGTGTGCCCCGGTGTACAGGTAACGGGGTGTGGTGGTGCTCAAGCTGGCCGAGGTGGGCTGGCAGTGGACTTACGCGTGTCCCGCCGAGTCCCTCGGGCTGGACTCCAGCAGCGGCTTTAAGCTGGAGTGTGTTCCGTTTAAGAAGAGCTCTCCAGCCCTGGGGGGGCGCCGGCAAGCTCGGGCGCCTGGACGTGGAAGGAAAGCGGGGGCCTTGCCGACTCTCCAGGCAGGGCAGGGGCTGCTTCCAGGCCTGGTGCCGAGAGGTTGAGAGCAGCTCGCTCATCGCCCCGTCACGCCTCCCCAGCTTGGAAGGAAAGGGGAGGAGAGACACGGCTCAGCCCTGCTCTTCGGGATGGAGACGAGTTATTTTGAACCTGCTAAAGTTAGATTTCTAATTTTCCATTTCATCCGAGTCGCACTGGGAGCACGCGGCACTGAGGAAGCCGCACTGTGTAGTACCATAAACCAGCCCTGTCCAGGCGCGGGTGCGAGCCGCGTCCACGGCAGAGACGTCCCCGCGTCTTAGCAGCTCTAACACTTTGTCTCTCGGGGCTTCAGACCGGAGTAATCCGTCATCTCTGCTGCACCGCAGACGGTGCTTGTGCGGGGGGCGCAGGTGTGCTCCGCCTCCGGCCGGTGCGGTTGGGCCACTGGTTGCTCCTCTGCCTGCTCCCGGAGGAGGGCGACCCGCTGATGTCACCGTGGCCCTCTCTGGAAATAGGAACAGCAGTAATCGTAACGTAACAGACACCGCATTCTCCGCACGTCCCCGGCACTGCCAGGGACGCATGTGCCGCCGTCATCGTCACTCGGCGTTCCCAAGAATTGGCCTTTTCCAACAGATGTGAGACCAGCCGCGAGACCCAGCATAACGGCGACTGTGGACGTAGTGCAAGTGCCCCTGGCCGGACAGGCTGCGTGTGCCAGAGGACTCTCGTTCTGCAGACCTGCGTGCTCACGGCCTTCAGGCTGGTGGCAGAACAGGACCGGCGGTCGGTGGAAACTCATGCAGCTTTAAACCAGAACGCTAATGGCCGACGAGCAACCCTGTAAAAATTGAGCGCATTAAAAAATACATTAAATTCCTAATAGATGTATTTCCAGCAACTAGATGATTTTAACTTGCAAAAGAAGAGACGGTGTCACTTGATGCCCGGGGCTGTGAGGAAAGGGCTGAACTCATGGACACAGGTTCTGGGTACGGAAGGGAGGCTTGCCCTCCGTGCCGTGCTGCGTCGGGGGCTGGGTGGGAGCTGGCTTCCTGGGCTGGCGTGCTCAGCTCTGTTTTGTATCAGCTCCCACCCCGGCTGGCACGGGACGTTGGCACATCAAGAAAACGCACGTGTGAGCCAGCTCGACTCGCACGTTGGCCGGGTGTCGTTCTGTCGGGTCACGTGAGCGAGTCTGTTCTCTGGCAGTGGGTTGAGCATGGAGCGTGTCCGTGACCCGCTGTGTGACCAGCAGCCCCAGCCCTCTGCCGCGGGCGTGCCTGGGGACTGGTGAGGAAGAGGCCAGGAGGAGGACGGTCTCACGCAAACCTGGGCACAGACCCGTGAAACGCGATTGGTCTGCCTTCCAGAAAGCCTGGGGAAGCTGCAGCTCGGCCAGTGGCTTGACATCGGTCCAGAAAACTGCAAGGAGAAAAGCGAGTTAAAATATTCCTGTACCCTCCCAAGGGTCCATGTTCTGTTACAGTGAGAAAAACGTACCCTCGAGAGACAGGCGACAGGAATTCACCTCCACACAGCAAAGGCCGCTTCCCTCCACGCAGGGCTGTTGGGGGTTGGATGAGCGAAGGCACGGAGGGAAGGCGGTGGAGGTGGCCCTGCGCTCGGGTGGTAGGGAGGGCTTCCACGGCTTGAGCCACACCACCTGGCATTCTGCAGGAGGTGTAGGAAGAGCGTGCTGGCAGCTGCCGAACCTCCTCCCGCCCTGGGCGGCTGGGCAGCTCTGAGTCTTCGCAAGCACGTCCAGTCAACGAGGAGACAGATGGCAGGAGCCAAGCCTCCTCTGCTGTCCCTGGTCTGGGCTGTGCCCGGCTCTGGCGGGCCTGGAGGGCCTGTAAACGGCACGACCGCTGGAGGAGATGTCGGAGGGAGCCCTGCTGCAGCCTCCCCGCCCCGCCCCGCCCCGCCCCGCCCCGCACTCCTCCGGGCTCTCGCTCCCCATCTTAGAGAGGAGGGGGTGCAGCCGGTGGCCTCAGGAGTGCTCATATTTCAGAGCCCGGCTGCCGGAGACAGAACTGACATCGGTGACGCCACAGCGCTTCTTCACCGCCTGGTGCACCCACCTAGCCCTTTATGGGCTCTTGAGATGGCGTAGGACGCTCGTCCTTCACGTTGGTGCCGGTGACGGGTGCCCGAAGGAGCCAGTCAGGCTGTGCCGAAGAGCAGATCACCGACGTCAGAGGAGCCCACAGTGCAGCGGGATGCGGAGAAGCGTAGGTCCTTCAGGCACGAGGGCCGGCGGGGGCTGGGGCGTGCTGCGAGCACGGCCGTGGGGCTGCTCTGGTTCAAATACGGACCAGGAATTCAGGCTTGTCTTTCGCGTCTTGCCGTTTCTGAGTGCTCACTAAGAAGTTTTTAAACGCGCGGTTGTAGGCTGAGTCGCTCAAGGACCGCTCGCGCACCGCGGCGCACTGCGCCCTCCGCTTTGGGGTCTGCTGGGCGAGGTCTCTGGTCTCCAGGCAGCGCCCTGACCTCGGGAACCAGCACGTTGTGAGCTGTTCCGAGCACAAGCCCCTCGCCAGCCGGCGGACGAGGGAGCGAGCCTCTGCGTGAACCAGGCCCGTGAGACGCGGGTGAGCCCCACACCCCGGGAAGCAGGCTGCCACCCTGCCGGAGGCCGCGGCGCTGGCCCAGCTGTGTCTCGGCGTGTGGCCGAGGGGAGGTGGCCGGCCGGCCTTCCTCTGTGCACGAGGCGTCAGCCTGCCTGCCGGTCAGAGCCGTCCGGCGCCAGACGCCCTGCCCCTCCCCAGCGGTCGCTGTGTCTGTGTGTCGGTGGCTCTGTCCACACCAGTACGGACTAGATGCGGACCTGCCATGGACGGCTCTCGCGCACAATCTGTCAGGCGGCTCCAGTCGAACCCCCCTTGGCTGCGCGGAGGACCCGTCACTGGCCCGTTGGTGCCCATCCTCTGCCCCGACCGTCGGCCGGCGCGGTCAGCGCAGCGAATGCGGCCCACTGCGTGCCGGGTGCCGTCCCTGCTGTTGCGCTTGGCTAAACGCAGCCGCCCCGCGACAGCCGTGCGCGGCGTCTCAGCCCCCGGCCGCCGCCAGAGACTCCCGGCTGCGCGATCAGCTCCCCTCCGGCACCCACCCCTCGGGGCGCCCGCATTTCGAGCCGAGGAGCCGCCCGTCCCTCCTGTGTGTCCCCCGTCTCCGCGGGCCTCGCTCTGGTGTGCGGGTGCTCTTGCTGCGGTGCTTCCCCGCGGTTCGCGGTTCTGGACACCCGGCACGCGGTGGCAGTCTTTCTCTTGCTCGCCGCTGTGTTGGTCTTCTGGAGGAACTTACGACACAGGCAGCGAGGCCTCGACTTCCTCGCTGGCCCGGACTGGAGACCGATGTCACTTGGCGCCATCACCCCTCCTCCCGGACCCGCGGCTCCTTTGTCCTTCCCCTGACCGGGGCAGTGGAGAAGAACCGTGACCTTCAGGCCGGACCGCGGTGCAGTGCGGGCTGTGTGACCTCAGGCAGCTGGCTCTGCCTCTCTGGACTTCAGGCTCCCCTGGGAGCGGTGCGTGGGCATCTCGGCCCTCCCGGGGCCGGCTGGGGTGAGTGTGCAGGAGGCAGTGCGGGCACGCAGCCGTTGAAGGTGGTGCTGGGTGAGTGCAGCTGGTCACGGGAGAGGAAGCAGCCTCCTGTGTCCACTTCTGAGATGGAATTCGTGTCCCTGAGCTTGGTCTTGGCCTGGGCAGGGGGCAGGGCTGGCACTCCTGGGCGGCGCCCACGACATGACAGGAGGGGCCAGGCTGTGGGGGCTGTGTGGCTTGGGGCAGCGCGCGGCCTCTTGGTCTGGTGTCCTCACTCGCTGGGCCGCCGCGGCCGGCCGGCTGCGGAGTCCCGTCTCCTGGTGCACGTCGTGGGCACAGCGGCCCTCACCCCATGCCCCGCCGTCCTGGGCTCTTTCCTCTTGGGTGACCAGGCCCTTGTTTGCCGGCACAGCAAGCTCTTGGATCTGGGGTGACGTCCGAGGGGGCAGCAGTCGGTACAGCCTGGGGGGGCTGGCCCCCAGCGCCAGCTGCTCCTGAGCCGACTCTGCCCTGTCGTGCTGCGGCAGCAGGCAGGAGTGCCGAAGACCAGCGATGACAGAAGGCCAGGTCCCCAAAGGATGGAACGGAAGTCGGCGAAGGAGGGAGTTCAGGGTTACAAAACTCCAGTCGGGGTGTGGTGTGCGTCCTTGCTGAAAAGTCTCAGCAGGCCTTTATTTATACATTAAGGAGAAAGGGGCGGGGTTACATCAACACGTGCATTGGTCAGGAATGAGTACATTTTTTCTCTCAAGAGCTTGGGGTCTTGCGACCTTCAGCCAGGCTAGATAACGTAGGTGATTGTAAAATCAAGACAGCATCTTTCTACTAGTGTTAGTTACTATGATTGGTTCATTTATATTATGGCAGGTATACTAGTTTCATGAAATCTTAATTATTCTATTTTCACTCTGAGCATAAAATGAGTTATTAGCTCAAGGTCAAATGGTGTCAGCATTCTACTGTAGGTCAGCAGGGGGGGAAGGTACTCAACCAACACTGAACAGCATCTGTGCGCTTGCATCTCCTTCACCAGGAATCACTAGTGTCCTTGTCTCTTAGATTTAGTTGATAATGTTTGTTGCCAAGTTATCTTAAGGGAGGAGGGGTTCTGTAACTATTGTCAGGAATTGCAGAACCTACCCTTAAAGAGTGCAAAGCCATACATTTTAATAACAGTCACCTGAGGAATGCAGGGTCCACCCTTAACAAGGCAGCTATGCGAGACCTTTCACAATGGCCCAGTCTTGAAGGTCAGGCTTAGATTCCCGAGGCTCGTAGCCCATAGTAAAATGTTTGAGTTTAAAAATTTTCCTAATGATCTAATTTTAGAATTTGTATTATAATATCAGCCAATTGGCAGTACGTCATCAAAATGCGTGGCAATCAATTACTTTGTTTAAAAGCCAATCACACAACCACCCCCCATGGATGATATTCCAGCAAGCACGTTTTTTGTAACTTTTAAAACTGTGATTATTAAATCAGCCAAAACACAAAGGAGTCCGAGGAGGGCCAGCTGTGGGCCTCTGATTCTTCAGGGCAGTTCCCCTGTGACGGGCTTTTGCCTCCCAGCATAGTTAGGTGGCCCCCATCACAGGAGGGAGCCGGACAGCGCGCGCTCTCAGTCCAGTGGGGCTGCAGCCGGCCGCGGCTCCTGTTGCGTGGCCGTGGCCGTGGCCACTGCGACTCGGACGCACTTCCTCGTTCTTGGCTTACCTGGGGCCTTCTTTGAAATCGTGTTGTTGATTTCCTTATATGGCTTCTCGCGTCCGCTATCTTGAATGAAAACCCAGCTCAGCGAGGCTTTCGATCTTCATGATTGCCTCTGGCCCAGGCTGAGGGCCTGCCTAAGGTTTACCGATAATTGATTATTGATTACCCGATTTGAGTCATATGTCACTTTTTTGAAGGGCTGCGAACAGTGTGCCTAGAAATAAAAAGAAACCTGTGGTGTTCACGCTGGGAGGGGGACCTCGAGGTCAGAGACGAAGGCTGCTTCTGAGCCATCCTGCTGCAGCGGCAGCTGTGGGCCAAATCCGGCCCACCACCTTGGTTGTCAATAAAGTTTTATTGGAACACAGTTGTGTCTGTTCATTTCCATATGTGTAGGGCTGCCCCTGCAGAGCCCAGGGGTGTGGTGGAGGCCTAAGGCCTAGGGACCTTGCACAGGGCCATGTGACCCTTTGCAGAGTGAGGTTGCTGCCCGATGGTGCATTTCATGCATCAGCTTCCTTGGCCCCTGGTGCCCGTGATGGTGAGACGTTGCTTTGGGTGTTTCTGTGAGGTGCTCTCGCATGAAGTGATCATTGAAATCAGTAGGCTTTGCGCTAGCAGGTTTCCTTCCATACAGTGGGTGGGCCTCATCCAATCAGTTGATGGCTTGAGTAGAATAAAGACTGACTTCTGGGGCCTCCTTGGTAGCGCCGCCCTATGAAGCATCTGCAGCCACTGCAGCGCAAGTCCGATCCCCGGCCGGGGAGGGGCCCACACGGCGCAGCAGACCTCTCCTGTCTCCCGCTGCTCCCCTCAGCAGTGTGTTTCGGTCGATCTGCCTGTTCTGCTCCCCGCCCTGTCTCTGGTGAGTCCTCTCACCCCCCACCTCTGGCCTGCACCCCGGCTCTTGGGTGCATACATAAGTGAATCTTTTTTAAAAAAAGACTGATCTCCTTTGTGCCAGGAGAATTCTGCAGCAGGTGGTCTTTGGGCTGTAGCCGCAGCACCAGTTCTGGGTCTGTGGGTTGCTGGCCCACCTAGAGAAGTTAGACCTTTCAGCTTCCATAACTGCCTGAGCCAGTCCCTTAAAATAAATCTTTGTATCCAGGAAGTGGATCGGTTCAGTCATTGGTAGGTTCTTGGAAGTTGCACAGGTGTGATATGTAACATCAGGCCCTCGGATGATGTCATCTCATTCACCGATGACGTCATCTTATTCATTGTTGGCTGGCGTTGTTTTTCTGTCCTCAGTGATGAGACAACACTGAACAAAATGATGGCATTCACGCACCTGTTGTATACGCACATGCCCCGCTGGTTCTGTGTCTTTGGAGAAACAGAAGCGAGCACAGAGGAGAATATTTGTCTCGGGTCACATGAGGGAGGCTGTGCGGGGCCGGAGCCAGGCAGCCCGGCTGGGATCCGGCTCTGTCCTTCCAGGCTGGGCCTGTGTCCCTCCTGTCCCCACCTCCCAGGGCTGTTTCTGAGTCTGTAGATTGTAGTCCCCCACTCCCTGCTTTCTAGGTCATTGTCTGTGACGGAGGCTTCACACGGCCTGGCGCCGGCCAGGCCCTCAGCTTGGGCTGCGGTCAGGCTTGGGGCTGTTCCTGCACCTGAGCTGTCCGGTTCCCCATCAGTCTTCTGGGAGTTTGGTCCAGGTGAGTCAGCCCTCCGGGTTGGCTGAGCGTCCTCAGATGTGCTTTCCACACCAGACAGATGAAGCCTGACCTCATGCTGGAGGCCCAGGAGACTGGGACGGCGGCCCTTCCGCGTCCAGCCCCTCCAGAACCAAACAAGGCCCGGCACGTACGGTCCAGGCCCAGGGCCGGTGGTGGGGGTGGGGCCACTTGAAGTCGTCTGCACAGCCCTGGCTTCCTGGTGGGCTCCCGGCTGCCTGGCTGACCCCTGGCCACGAGTGTGTCCACGGACCGTCCCGGCAGCGGTCAGAGCGTGCAGCCTGGTTGCCAGGAACCCGGAGGCCGGCAGGGGGGCGAGCCTCCCGTGCCCTGCCCCCAGGAGACTGCCCGCCTGCTCTGCTTCCCGCCCACTGCGCACTTGGGATGAACTTGCAGCAGCTCACGGGGGTCGACGTGACGGTTTCACGGGTGCCCCTTTGGCCTCAGCCGGTGGCGCCGGGGGCTAGGGCGGGCCAGAGGTGCTGCAGCCGTGGCCCTGGCCGGCCTGCGGGGAGCTCTCGCCCTGTCTGCACCGTGGCCGTGTGGGCAATTGCGGGGAACCGAGAGGGCTGTGACCCGGGCCTGGGGCCTCCTTCGCAGGGTCCTGTCCGTGCTGCGCCCCCGAGGGCTCTCACCTCTCACCCCGGGCCCTGGAGAGATGTCCTCCCCCGCGCTCTGAGCGGGGTTCTGGCAGGGCGCCCTGCCTCCGGGCTCACCAGGCGCTCTGCAGCGGCACCGTCAGGCAGGCCGGGGTGGCTGTGCGCAGGGGCATTGTGGGGTGTAGGGCAGGATCCTGGGGGAGGCAGTGGGGGTGTGGTCAGGCAGGTGGGGCGGCCGGCGGGTGCCTGCCTGTATTTCTGGCGGGCGGCGCTCAGGGTGGGGGCCGAGGTGGGGCTGGGCCGGAGGGCAGCCCGCGGGAGCCCTGGCCTGCTCGGGCGCCATCTGCCAGGTCCTGGCTGAGCCCAGGGCCCAGGGAAGCCGGCCCCCTGCTCTCCAGCTCGGCTCTTAGTTCACCCAGCAAGCACCAGGGCCGGCCTCTGCATCTGAGTGTGTGCCGAGGCCTTCGCTGCAGAGGTGCCGCGTGCCCCAGGCCGCGCTGGAGACGGAGCCCCAGAGCCCCAGGGCCCCTCTGCAGCCCCGCAGCCACGCGCCTGTGAGAGCATCCACTCTCCCAGGCCTGCGAGTGCCCGTGGGGGCGCGGGGACGCGAGCCCGGCCTGGCTCCGCTGTCTGGGTGCTAGCCGGCGGCCAGTGCAGACCAGGCCCTCCCTCCGCTGGGTCTACTGGGAGCTGGGGCCACCTTCGTGGCTCTTGGCCCAGGCCCCCGCCCCGCCCTCGTCACCGAGCCCACAGTCCAGGGCCCACTCGGGCCATCCTGGTTCCTCCAGGGACAGTGCCTGGACGCGGCTTTCCTCCTTGGGCCAGGACCGGTTGGTCACGGGTGGGGACCTGCCGTGGGAGGCGGCGCAGGCCCAGGCCCTGGAGCGCTCAGGGGTATTTGCCGGGCCGGGCCCGTGCCTGGGTGAGTGCGTGGGGTCCCTCCCGTGCGGACTGCCCATGGGGCCTGGGGGCCTGGCAGCCCTCGGACGGGTTGATGGACCTCCACTGGCTGTTCCTGGATGAGAGGTGACGCAGCAGAAGGCAGGGCGTGTCGGTGGCACTTAGTAGGTGCTCCGTCGGGGCGGCTGAGACGCTGGTCAAGCAGGTGTGACGCTTGTTGAGGACCCTATTGCGTGTGAACCTTTCCAGGTGTCACTGTCATGGCCGAAGCGTCCCCGCATCTCCATGTGGAAGCACTGGCCCCAGGGCCTTTGCCCGGGACTCAGCCGGAGCTGGCCCTTCCAGGAGGCGATTAGGGTAGGACGAGTCATCGGGGCCTCATCCAGTCTGACTGCCCGCGGGGTGGGCACACGGGCGCAGGCAGCCCTGGGGCACCGCAGAGCTCGGCCGTCTGCCCCAGGAGCAGGCTTCGGAGAGCCAGCCTGTCACGCCGTGGCCCTGGACGTCCAGCTCGGGGCTGCTCAGGTGTCCTGGCCTGTGTGGCCCTTGTCGTGGGCCCGGGGGGCAGTGCGTCCTGGTGTAGTTCTCAGCTTTGTACGAGAATGGGACGGTTCAGGCTGGGGCGACCCTCCTGGCCCCGCCGAGCCGGTCCTCTGTCCCCCCGCCGAGCCGGTCCTCTGTCCCCCCGGGCTGGCATGTGCGGGGCCGGAGCGGCTGCTGGAGCCCGTGTCTGGGTCTGGACGGCTGGAGGTCACAGCCTCCCAAGGCGCGGGAGCCCCACCTGCCGCTGAGCTGGGGCTCAGACCCCTCTTGCGGCTCTCTCCGGAGTGCTGCTGTCTGGGGAGACCCCAGACGGCGCCCGCGTCCTGCTGGGCAGGGAGGAGGAGGTGATTCCCGGCCGAGCAGGAGGACCTCACCCCCGCGCGGCCCACGGGTCCCGCCACCCTGCTCCTGTCTCTGGCCTCGGCCGGGCTCCTCCCCGCCCGCCCCGCCCGGCCCGCTCGCGGGGGTCACCTTGCTGGTTGCCTCTCCGGCCCATCTGCCGTGCGGCCGGCCAGTCTGCGGCGCCAGCAGGTGTCTGGCACAGAGCAGGCAGTGCTGCGGCCCGGGCTGTTTGTCCTGTAACCCCGAACACGCAGGGAACACTCCGGCGCCCACGGGTGCGCCAGCCCCGCCAAGGACCCGCGCCCTGCCCCTGCGCCCGCCCACTCAGCCGGCGGGAGCAGAAGGCCGCTGCCAGAGGCACAGCTGGCCGCCAGCGCTGCCCCAGAGAGGCCCCGGCACCCGGTCCAGGTGCCCCGGGCGGGCCAGGGCCGACCTTGCCCAGACGTTCTGCTGGAGCCTGCAGCGCTGACGGGCCACAGAGGTCACGCCCCACCCCCAGGAGATGCAGGACTGGCCAGGCGCAGCCCCGGACCGTGTGGTCGAGGGGAGTAGAGGATCTGGCCCCTTCCCGTCTGTGGGGTTCACCTCAGTAGGAAGGGGCGCCCAGAGAGGAGCCCAGGGGACACAGACGCCCTGAGGTGTGCTGGGTGAAGGGAGAGGGAGACTGCTGATCAGGTGGGTGGGGAGCCGGGCCGTGGGTCCTCCTCCCGCCCCGGGCCCTCCTCCCTCCCCCGGCCCTCCTCCCACCCCCGGCCCTCCTCCCACCCCGGCCCAGCCTCTGTGTCTCTGGCCCTGTGCTCCCCCCGAAGTATCCTCTATCCCTTTGCACCGCCTCCTCCGTGAAGCCCGCTCAGGCCCACCGGGGGAACCAACCGCCCGGCCCAAGGCGGGTCGGAGGCCGGTGAGGGCGGGTTGGGGCAGTGACATGCCCTGGGCCACTAGCGCTCGGCCCTCTCCCGACCCCGGTGCCAGAGAGGTGGGTTTGGGAGCCGCAGGGCCCGGCACGGGCCTAGGAGGCGGCATGGACAGCACAGCGTCCCTGGGCCAGAAGCCGCGAGGCAGCTGCAGACCCCGGCCGGGGTGGGGGGTTCGGACCCACAGGATGGCCATGCTCTCCTGGAGCCTCGTTCCGCTCCGCTGGCCAGTGGCTCAGACGACGAAGCCTGTGCCGCAGCCCACCCCCCACGGGCGACGCAGGCGGGGCCTCGAAAGGAACAGCCGCTGTGGTGGCGCCTGCCGGCCGCTCGTGGCCAGTGGGGGCTGCGCCAGCTGGCGCAGCTCTCCGTGCGCGGGGCGTGCACGCGGGTGGGCGTGCGCCTCGCCGCAGAGAGGCGCGTCCACCGTTAATACGGCTCCCCGGGAGGCGGCATTGGAGGTGGGGGCAGAGGGGGCCCCAGACTGCAGTGGGTTAAAGAGCGCCCCTCGATACGCACGGCGCCAGAGCCTCGGGAGGGACCGCGTCTGGAAGCAGGGCCTTCGCCAGGTCACCGCCTCTACGGGGTTGTGTGGGCCCTAAATGCAGCGCCTGGCGGCCTTAGCGAGGGGTGTCCAGGCAGACCGGAGCGCTGTCTGCACGCCAAGGGGTGCCGGGTTGCCGGCTGCCTCCAAAGCTGGGTGCGGGGCGGGGAGTGGGGCCCGAGAGCACCTGGGGGCCGGGCTGGCGGCACTCGGCTTCGGACCCGTGGCCGCAGAGCCGGGCGCCGGTGCGTCCCTGCTATGTCCAGCCGGTGCTGTGCCCAGCGGGGCTGCGAGGACAGGGCCGGCCAGCCCGCGTCCACCGCTGTCCCTGCCCGTGGGCGTGGGGCTGGCGGCGGTCTGAGCAGCCGGGCAGTGAGGACGCCCCGTGGGGTCACGGCGCCGCAGGGCAGCCTGGTCTTCGCTGTTGCTCTTGTTTATTCCGCAGCCTTTACAAAGGCAAACCCCGCGATGGCGGCTGGCCTGGCCGGCGCGCGGCGGGCGGACCCCAGGACCTGGGCCGCTGGCTGCGCCCTCGGGAGCCTCCACAGGGTGGCCGGCGGGCGGCCCAGATGGCCCCAGTCTGCCGGCCGGCCCTGCCCTCGGCGGGCTCTCGTGTCCGGGAGTGGCCGCGGGGCCCGAGGACGCCCTCCCTGGCGCAGATCTGTCCGGGCAGTGACCTGGGGCCTTGTCCCTTTGGAGGCTCGGCCAGTCACACCCACAGCTGACACGGGAGGACAGCCCAGCGAGCTGGGGCCTGAGACGGCGCCTCGGCCCGGCCCTGCAGGACGCCGGCTCCAGCCCCGCTCGGGTCAGGCGGAGGAGACAGACGCCGTGGGAACGGCAGACGCAGGCGCTGCAGGCATGGGCTTCAGAGCTCAACGCGCCCGGCTTGGACTCCAGCTGTGCCGCTTGGCCGCCGCGGAGCCTGAGGGCGGCTTGGCCCTGCTGGGCTCCCCTGGCCCCGGTGCCCCTGGGGTCTGGCCTGAGTGGGTCGGGGTGCACAGCTGTCACTGTCGGCTCTGCTGGCCGCTGGCTCACAACGGCGAGGCCTGTGCCCCGCCAGCCCTCCCCTCCGGGCAGTTTGCGCCCACTGCCCCCTGGGTCCCCCGTCCAGCGCTGCCCCGATGAGGCATTAACCCAGAGAGCAAGTGCAGGCAGGGCAAGTGGTGGAACAGGGGCCCCATCCCGGCACCCCCGGCCGCCCCTCCGGCCCAGTCAGCGTCCACTGTCCTGCCATGGACAGTGTGGGCCAGCCCACAGCCACCAGGGCCAAGGACGCTCCACCAGCTTAGCTCGCCAGGTGAACGGACAGAAATCTGCAGGGGCCCTGTGGGGCCACACCTGGCGCCTGCTCCTCTGGCCCACCCCGGAGGGACACTGTTTACCCAGAAGCTGGGGCGGCATCTGCGGGGAGCCGGCATCTGGCCAAGGCCGACCCAGCGGAGCCCTCGGGGGCCGGGGCCTGGGCTGGCGGCTGGCGGGGAGCGGCACGGGGCCCCTCAGGAGGGCCAAGCGCAGGTCACTGGAGGGAGGGGCAGCAGGAGTCCCAGAAAGGGGCTGGAAGGTTCCAGAGGGCAAAGCCTGGGGCGGCAGATGATGGGGTGGAGGGAACAGCCAGCCTTTTGGCCATTAATCTGGAGGACGGTCCACGTGGAATCCAGCGGATGGGACCTGGGTTCTCTGCTTTTATTTTTAAAGATTTATTTATGCACACGAGAGCTGGGGTGCAGGCCAGAGTCACGGGAGGTGAGAGGACTCACCAGAGACAGAGCGGGGAGCAGAACAGGCAGACGGACTGAAACACACTGCTGAGGGGGCAGCGGGAGACAGGAGAGGTCTGCTGCTGTGGGTCCCTCCCTGGCTGGGGATCGCAGTGGCTGCAGATGCTTCACAGTGTGGAGCTTAACCCCTTGCACTACCAGGGAGGCCTGGATCTCTTCTTTATTTCACACAGGCTCATGGAGACACAGACATGCACAGCACACGGCACACAGCACACGGCACACACATGCACAAAACACACACGTCCGGCACAACACACAGCACACACAGACACACCACAAATACATACAGCGCACCCGCCCGGCCCCCCCACCCCCCCCCCGGCTCTGTGTCCGGCCGTGGGCGTGCAGGCCCCCCGGCGGGGCAGAGGGGGCAGACCGGCAGCCCGTNCCCCCCCCCCGGCTCTGTGTCCGGCCGTGGGCGTGCAGGCCCCCCGGCGGGGCAGAGGGAGCAGACCGGCAGCCCGTCCAGATCCCTGTGCAGCGAGGCCTGACGGGTGTGCTGGCCGTGCGCTTCGGGCCCCGAGCCCCAGAACTGGTGGGGCGCCTGCTCCTGGTGGGCCTGGCAGTGTGTGGAGCTGAGCGGGCCGGGCCCCGGGGGCACTTGGCGCCCAGAGAGCGGGCGCCGGAGCCGGGCCCAGCCCCCGGGGAGGGCGCGTGCCCACCGCCGGTGCCCTGGGCTGTCTCTGCCCTCTCGGTGTGGCCCGAGGCTGGCAGGGTCGGAGCTTTTAGGGCTTGGGGCTCAGCCAGCCCCCGCCTCCCCCTGAGGGAGCAGCTGGTCTGGGCCCCGGGGACAGGTGGCCAGGCTGGTGATGGGGACAGGTGGCCAGGCTGGAGGTGGCAGGGGAGAGCTGGACGGGGCGAGGCCGGGCCCTGGAGGAGCTGGCAGGGGCTCGGGGAAGGGCTGGAGTGCCCATGCCGGCTGGGGCACCTGCACAGAGCCACCTGGCCCGGACCCCGACCCCTGGCCCCTCCGTGTGAGCCCCGATGTCGTCTTAGGATGGACACAGGCGGGGCCCGGCGGTCGGGCCTGTGAGACGGCCGGCGGGAGGGCAGCGGCGCCGAGTCCAGCTTTAGGGGCAGACTGCTGCGGGGGGGGGGATCCCCGCACATGTTTAGGCTGCTGGCGACAGACTGCAGTGATGTGACGGTGGCGCCGGGAGCGGGACACACTTGGAACCTGGGTCTTCACCGCCCGTCCTGCAGCCAGTGCTCGGACCTGGCCGCCGGCCGGGAGGGCAGCCCTGGGAGGACGGTGGGGTGGACCGTGCGTGGGGTGGGCGGTGCGGGAGGCGGCCCCCAGCGCCGACCCTGCCCGCGGTGCTGGGTCAGGCTGCGCCGAGGGGCCTGACTTGCCCGCTGGTCCTCGGTTTCCCTGTTGTCAACGTGGGGCAGTGCTAGGCCAGCCCGCAGGGCCGGAGGGCCGGTGGCCGGTGCGGGGCGCTCGGCCCACACCTTACGGGTCCTCCTGGCCGGGCCGCCTGCGTGGGGCTCGGGCACGTGCAGAGCCGCTGCAGCCTCGTCTGCTGCTTCCACGGAGCAGCCGTGTGCGGCCGGCTGGGATGGCCTCCGGCGCCCACCTGCCCGGCCGGCTGTGTCCCCACACCTGCCACCTGGCCCTGCCGGCGACCCCGTTATGCTTCTGGTGCTTGCCCTGAATCAGACTCCTCGCAGACCCTCTGGCGGCACGCGGGCTTGTCCCCGAGCACCGGCCCTCGGACACCCAGCAGTTCCGTGGCCTGCTGCCCCAGGCGAGGGGGGCGCCCCGCGGAGGGCTCATCACGTCTCACGGCTCGGCCTGTAAGCTCGGGGCGCTCTGTCAGGCCTGCGTGGGCCGTGCGCTCCGGCCACGTGTGCACCGCGTCCTGAGGCCGGCGGCCGCTGGGCTCCCACCGCGAAGTCCAGGCCCGACAGGCACGTCCACTCCCCGGCGTCCCTGTGGTGCGGAGCTGGCCTGGGGCAGGCTTCGACGGGGCAGCGCTGCCTCCTGGGGGCAGCGGCCCTCCCGGGGAGGCTCCAACCGCAGTGGAGCAGCTCTCCTCCGGCCTGCCGCAGCGGAAGGGCAGCGGGAACACAGCGCCGGGGCTGGGAGGGCAGAGGACAAGTGGGGACGCTCTGCGGGGCCTGGCTGAGCCCAGCTCCACCCACGTCTGAGCGGCTCCTGCCCGCGCCCACCGGCCGGCGCCGGTCCGAGGTGAGGCGTGGCAGGCCTGCACCTCCGCGCACCGGCCAGCAGGTGACTGTCCTGCAGCTCTCCCGAGTCGGCCCTCGAGCCGGCCGGTGGCTCCTGGCCCGTCTCACGGGGCCGGCGGCTGATGGGTGCGGGGACGGGCGCTCGGGGGCGGTGGCCCCCAGCCGGTGGACTGAGAGCTGCCCCCGCCAGCTCCCCAGGAAGCAAGGTCACGTGGGGGGGTCTGGGAGGCAGTGCCCGGGGCCTCTCGGGCCGGCGACAGTGGCACCCTGGCCGGCCCGGCTGCAGCCCTGAGCGGGAGGGCGTCTCCCGGTGGTCACGGCGGGGTCAGGTTCAGCTGTCGCCGGCGCCTCCGTGGCACTAACGGGGGCAGCAGATGCGCCCTGGGAGGCCCTGCCAGCCACAGAACAGGCCCCCGTGCTGACTGAGCCCCCGCGCTAAAGCCTCTCTGGGCCCCGCCCTCCGCGCTGCTCCCTGACGCCCCCCCTTTCATTGCTGCCGGCACTCCTCGGGTGCGTGACGGGGCTTCCCTGGGGTGCCGAGTCTGTTTCTGGGCCTGAGGCCCAGGTGTGGCTGGGGCCAGGCCTCCCCGCCCCGCCCAGCCAGGCACCCCCAGGTGCGGGGGTTTGCTGCTGGGCCCGGGGCCGGACTGATGACGCTGTCTGTGCTCGTCTCGTTGCTGCCCGCCCGGGGCGCCCTGGGGCCCTCCCTGTAACTAAACTGGGGCTCCTGCTGCTGTCCGGCTTGAGTCCACCCGCCCCTCCGGCCGGTGGTTCACTGCTCAGCCTGCTCGGCCCGGCGGGCCCTGGGGGCGCCGCGGGCCAGTCTGGGCACCGGTGCGGCCCGGCGGGTGCGGGCCAGGCTGGGCGGCTGGGCAGCGGAGCGTGGGGTCGCCCGGCCGGCTCTTCCTCCTGGGAGCTCTGTGACCTGGGGCGGGCCTTTCGAGCTGACGTCCTGGTCTGTGAGTGGGGAGCCCGGCTGTGTCGGCCCGCGGCTTCGGGAGAGGAGGGAGGTGGCGGCGTCACCGAAATGCAGGCGTCGCGCGGGCCCCGTGCCCTCCGCGGCGGGGACGTCCTTGGGCAGCCCCAGGGCGGGGCCAGGAGGGGCCGTGGGAGGCGCCTCTGACCGCCTGGGGGGCTCAGGGCAGAGCCAGACGCGCCCAGACCCTCCGTTCAGGCGCTCCCCGCGGGCCGCAGGGCCCCTCACTCCCGGCACGCCCTCTGCGACGGCACCCCTGTGGGTCCAGGAGGCCCTCGAGGTCCGCCCCTGGCCTCCGGGTGACCGCACAGCCCGGGGCTTCTCAGCCGGCGCTGCCAGCAGCCCCACCGTGGCCACTCGGCGCCTCGGGACCGGCCGTCTCCTTGCCGCCGCTCGGGCTGCTGCGGCCCAGGCGCGGGGGCAGCTCCGCTCCGCACAGCAGGTGGAGGCAGCGGGGGCCGCGGGCAGGGCCCTGAGCGAGCCCGGGGCCAGCGCTGCCGGGGGAGGAGGCCCCGGCCTGGGGGCGCGGGGTCCCCGGCGACCGCTCCCGGACCGCCGCCGCTGCCGCCTGCCCCTTCCCGCCTGCGCTTCCGTGAACGCCGCGCACGGAGCCGCTGACCTGGGTGCGGCCTGGCGGTGCTTCTGCCGCGGCTCAGGCGGCGCGCTGGCGTGGAGGGGCTGCCGGGAGGGACCTGCGGTCGTGCTCCCTCGGAGCGGCCGGGTGGCAGCCGAGGCCCCTGCCCTCCAGCGCTCGGGCCTGCCCTTCAGGTCTGGCGGCCCGGCCCGCCGCACCTCTGCGCCGCCGCCCTGCGAGAGCAGCTCCCGTGGACGTGGACGGCACCGCAGAGCCGCGGCTTCCAGCCGGGCGGTGATTGGCTCCCGCCGCTCTGCTTCTGAGCAGCCCAGCGCGGCCCCTCTGGCTTGGGCGGGCTTACGGCTCCACCCTGACCCACCGGCTGGTCCTGGAGGGCGTGCGCCCCGGGGGCAGCAGGGGACACGGGCGATTCTGGCCCAGTGGGTCTTTCTCAGCAGGCCAAGGGGCCCGGCCGAGGGGGGAGGCCCGGCCATCTGCTTCCCTCCACGCCACACCGCCCGCCCTGCCAGCCTGCTGTCCGCCAGCACTGCCCAGCACCAGCCCTCCACTCACGCTAGCCTTTTGGGAAACGGTGCCGGCGCCCCCTCCTCCAGGAAGCCACCCTGATGGCAGCTGCCCCCTCCCAGGGCCTTCCAGCGGAAGCCCCGCTCAGCACGTGGTTTGGCTGCTGGAAGCCCAGGCCCTCTGGGCCGGGCCTCTGTGTCCGAGTCTTGAGTGCCTGCCGTGGGGCACAGCGCGCCTGCTGGGATGGAGGCGCCGGGCCGGGCCGCTCTGTGCTGCCTGGCAGGTGGGAGCTCGGAGGACCCAGCGGTAGTGGCCGGGCCAGGCACCCTCATATCGGCCTGTCATCCTTCCGTCGGGCCTAGCGGGAGGAGCCCCTTTTTCCTTTTTGATTTGCTGAAGCGGCGGCGACACCTGCAGGACTGCAGGTCTGGGCCAGGCACAGCACGTGAGGTTGGGCGGGAGCCACGCCCAGGGCCCTACGCACTTACCCCCTCCCCTTCCGGGGTGCTGGTGCCCAGGGGGTGCTGAGAACAGCCCGAGCTGCACCCAGGCGGAGGCACACCGGTCTGCCCTGTGAGCTTGCAGCTGGCTTGTGACTTCCAGGCATGGGGAGCCGCCCCTGGTTGGAGCCCAGGGCCTGTCGGACGCTGGCCGGAGCAGGACCTCCGTGCCGGGAGGGCCCCGGGCGGCTGGTTCAGGGCCCTGCGCTGTCCCTGGCTGGGCGCGCTCGGCTCTGCAAGGCGGAACCGCGGCCGCCTCCCCCCGGGACTGCTGCAGTGCCCTGGGCGGGCCCCACCCCTGCTCCCTCGCACTCACCTGGCCGCACGGCGGAGGTGGCAAGAGACCGCCGGCTTGGGAGCGTCCACGGGCTGTGCTCGGGTGCTGCAGCCTCGCCGGCGGCGTGTGCGGGCCAGGAAGCGTCCACACCGCATCAGTGTTGTCTGGAGGGCAGGCGAGCTGACGGCTCCGAGGGCGGAGGTGTCTGGAGATGAGAGATCGGGGTGTGCCGGGCATCGCAGGGGCCTCTTGTGACGCGGAGGCATTCCTGGCCGTGGGGTCTTCGCCCGCCGCCCTCTTGGGGGCCCTGGCCGGCGTGTCCTGGCCGCACCTCGCGTCGGGGAGCTGGAGGCCCTTGCTGCCCGACGTTCTGCCTCGCCCCTCCGGCTCAGCCGCGCCCCTGCTTGGAGCTGGGGTGTGCGGCCGGGCAGCCTGCGGCGAGGACAGCCCCGGGGCAGGTGACCTCGGGCGCTGGGCGTGTGGCAGGTGCTAGGAGAACGTCCCTGGGTGCCCGACACGTCACGGCAAAGCTCGAGTGGCCGCTGCTTGTCCAGCCTCCAGGGCGAGTCTTCACTGGGGTTCAGGGAGCTGCGGGCGCCAGCCGCTTTCCGCCCGTGCTCACCCTGTTAGGTGTCAGAGCCAAGACGCGGAAAAGCCTCCACGGGCCGGCTCACTGAAAAACAAAAGCCACAGGGCCTCCCGGTGGCACAGCGGGCCGAGCGCCGCACTCCGAAGCATCCGCGGCACAGCGCGAGCTCGATCCCGGCCAGGGAGGGGACCCCCAGGGTGCAGCAGACCCCTCCTGCCTCCCGCTGCCCCCTCAGCAGTGTGTTTCAGTCCATCTGCCTGTCCTGCTCCCCACTCTGTCTCTGGGGACTCCTCTCACCTCCGCGCCTCTGGCCTCCACCCCAGCTCTTGTGTGCATAAATAAATCAACCTTTAAAAAAAATAATAAAGTGCACGAGTTAGGACATGAAGCCGCATGCTCTCGGTGCCCTCGTCAGGGCTCTGAAGGCGTCGCTGCCTCCGGGCGCCCTTGCCCATGCACGGCCCTCCCCGCCTGGCCACGTGCGACGCTGCTTTCTGCTGACGCTGGGCGGTGCTGGCTGCAGTCCCCGGGGCTCCTCGTGGAAGCCCCAACACAGTGTGCGTGCGGTCTTTCACTTGGCACACGTGCTGCTTCTCGGGTCACAGTGGCCTTCTTCGGCGCTGCGTGGTACTCCCGGCAGGTGGCCTCCACCCCCTGCCAGGGTGCTCGTACCAGCGTGGCGCCCCCTGCAGCGCCCAGGGCCTGTGTGCTCCCGCGCCTGCTGCTCTTGGAGCGAGAGGGAGGAGGCAGAGGGCGGCGGCTGCAGTCTCCGGGAGCTGGGGACAGTGGCGGGGCCGAGGCGGGGCGGGGACGCAGGGCCGGGCCAGCGCTGCCAGCTGTGACCTCAGCGGTGGCCGGCTCCCCGGCCCTGGAGCGGCCTGGAGCGGCCTGGAGCAGGCGGGGCGGGGCTGGTGGGCACGCTGACACGATGAGACCGACAGCTGCCCTGTCATCTGGCCGCTTGGCCCTGCTCACTGCCCCTGGTGCGGCCTGGAGCCGGCCACAACCCCAGGAAAGGGTGGGAGACGGGGGCCAGCAGGGAAGCTGGCCAGGCCCAGCCCATCAGGCTGACTCAGCCTCAGGCTCTTGCCTCGGCCCCGGCGCCTCGGCTGGGCAAGCCCTCACGGTGTGCACAGCCCCCGGCAGGGGCGGCCTCAGCTCAGCACTGCTCAGTGCGGGAACTGAGGCTCGAGGCGTCAGGTGGCCGTGGGACAGGGTGGGAGTCCGCGCCAAGTGCCGGAGGCACCGCGCCCTCCGGCCCTCCGCCCCGTGCCCTGCCTGCCCTCTGCCGCCCTTCCACGCCAGAAGCTCCGTGACTGGTCTGCAGCCATAGAAATACCCCACTAGCTGCACGATTCTCTTTGCAGCCCCCTTGTTTGATTTTCATGCTTGCTGGCCAGGGCTGCCGCACCCCCTTTGGGCACTGGCCGCAGGCAGTGGACACCACCCCAGGGACAGCAGGTCTGAAGCCCAAGGGGCTGCGTTTCAGAGAAAGGGCCAGAGCTGTGTCTCGAGGGCGGGCGAGGCGACCGGGGGGGTGGCGCCGGCCTCCAGGGCCAGCAGAGCGGCAGTGGACACTCTCACCTGCATCTGCATAACTGCGCTGGCTGGCCTGGGCGTGCGGGCAGCCGCCTGCCCCGGGGCCGTCCGCTGGGCCGTCGTGCTGTGCGCGTCCGCTCCCCTGTCGGGCCGCCGCCCACAGCCTGGGCCGGTCCTTCTCCGGGCACCCTGGAGGCGCCGGCCGGCGCTCGTCCCTTGGTGTCCCCAGGCCAGTGCGGACCACGGGCCAAGGCCCAGGCGTGGGCAGCTCCGAGGCTGTGTGCGTGCGGGAGAGGGGCGGGTTCTGGGCGCCCACGTGAGGTTGGGCGTGGCCTGAGGGTGTGGCTGCAGGGAGAAAGCCGGCCCGTGGGCGCCTGTGGCGGTCATCCGGGGGTGGGTTGGGGCCGGACTCCTCGCAGGGCTGGGTGTGGGCGAGCGCCGGGTAGAGAGGGACCCCTGGGCTGGGTCCCAGCTGGGGCAGGGTGGGGCCGCCCCTCCTGGGATGGGACCTGCGGGGGGCGCTGGGCGGGCTCAGGGCTTGGTGTGGGCACTTGCAGGGATTTGCGTGAAGACCCCGCGACTCGGGCGGGACCCTCACCCTGCCGGCTGCGAGGAGAATGGGGTCTGAGGCAGGCCAGGCCGCGAAGGGTCAGCTGCAGGGCCCGGACGGGCACCCACGCGCCGAGGCCCGGGTCAGAGGCGGAGGCCGCAGAGCCGGCCGATGCAGGGGAGCTGGGCCACCCCGACGCGGGCTGGGGCGGGCGGGGGTGCCGTGGGTCCCCGCGGCCCAGAATTGAGTCAGGTCGGCTTGGCCTCCGACTCACCTCATCAGTGAGCAAACCCCAAACTGCCTGGGGGAGGCGCAGCAGCAAGGAGGGGCAGGAGCAGACGGCGGGCCCCGGCGGGGTCTGGCCAGGGCCAGCGGGGAGGAGCAGGGCCCGCTTGACCCCGGGGCCCAGCACGCTGGGCGGGTCCTGGAGCGCAAGGCTCCCTGGGCACGGGCTGCTGCCGCGTCCAGCGTGAGGGTGCGCGCCCTGACCCCGCCGCTCCTTCCCTTCCAGCCGATATCATCTCCACCGTCGAGTTCAACCACACCGGAGAGCTGCTGGCCACAGGCGACAAGGGTGGCCGCGTGGTCATCTTCCAGCGGGAGCCGGAGGTGCGTGGGGCCGGGGCGCGGGTGCTTGGCTGGCCACTGTGCGGCAACTCCTGAGAAGCCACAGGCCCTGGGGTCCGGGCGGGCGGAGAGGGCGCTCCAGGGCCCGGGGCGGGGCCCAGGGTCCAGGCGGGTCCTCGGCGGCTCCCGGCTGCTTCCTAGCTCCCCCCAGGAGGCTAGCCGCCGCGGCTGCGGCCCGGCCCAGAGAGCCAGGGGGCAGGCGGGCCCACTGTGCCGGCCGGGGCTCTCCAGGACCACGGGCTGCGTGGCCACGCCCCCGCCGCTGTCCCCCGCCTGGGCCTGCAGGTGCTGCGGGGAGCCGGCAGGAGGGCTGAGTTTGCTGCAGCCGTTGGGGTGATCCTGGGTGTGGCCCAGTGAGGCTGCTCAGTGGAACTCCAGGTGAGCCCGGGCACCTGAGCCACCCCCCCCCCGGCTCGGGCACTTCGCCTGCCCATGAGAAGCAGCTCTTTCCTGACGAAGAGGCCCTGCTGGCCGCGCACCCACTGTGTGCACCCTCGCTGCATTGTGTGTGCACTCTGCTCACTCACTGTGCGTCGCCCCCTCGAAGGGTGGGGACCTACACCCTCTTACAGGTGGGGGCACTGGGAGAAGCCCCCAGCTAGTGAGCAAAGAAGAGGGGTGAAGCCGCCCCTGCGTGGACCACCCCGGCCTTGGGGGCAGCCGCGTAGCACGTGCTAGAGTTAGGGGCTGAAGACAGGGCCGCTGGGCCGAGGAGACAGAGAAGGGGGAGGGGAGGAGGCGCGGGTGGGGCGGCGGCGGAGGGGAGGATGAGAGAGGGGGCGCCGGAGGAGCTGCGGAGTCGTGCGGTCACCCACTGCCCAGCATCTTCCCGGAGAACACCCCTCCATGCGACCCCCGGTTTGTCCCGGGCCCTCCCCCACCGCCCTGCTGGCGAGGCGGTGCCGTCACATCCTGCAGAGGAGCCGCCTCCACGGGCCTGGGCTAGCCCGGCAGGGACACAGGCCGGAGTGGACACGGAAGCTGTTGCCCACCACCGCACGCGCTGGGGCGTCTCACTGGGCTTGCGAGGCCAAGCCCTCTTTTTGCCAGATTTCAGAAAAAGCTAAATTGGCTGGTACAAGTTCCTCGTTCTCCTTTAATTCATTTCTTAATTCTGGTCGTGCTGAGCTCTGTCCTAGAGATGAAGTGAATCGGGGCAAAAGTGTGCAAGAACTTTCAGGTTCTCCGGAGCAGGCGGGCGCGGGGCACTCCAGCCCAGCGTAAAACCTGCGTAGAAGGCGCTGGTCCTCCTGGCGGGTTGCGGCGGGCGTGGCGGCCTCTGGTGGGAGAGCTGGGGCGCCCCCGCAGAGGCCGGGGCGTGGACACCGACGGCGGCCTCCCGCCCGCCCGCAGCAGGGCTCAGGAGCGGCCCGCCTGGCTGCAGCTGCTCCTTCGACCAGGGAGCTGGGCGTGGCCACCGGCACGTGGCCCGTCACTGGCCATTGGGAACGCAGTGTCCTCTGGCCTGGCGTGGGGTCCGCCGCCCCGCTGGGCACCGGTCACCGCGGGAGGGCGGCCCCTTGGCGGGTTGACGGCCAGCGCGCCCCTGCCCTCCTGCAGCCCCGCCTTCCCCGGTCCCCTTGCAGAGCAAGAACGCGCCGCACAGCCAGGGCGAGTATGACGTCTACAGCACCTTCCAGAGCCACGAGCCCGAGTTCGACTATCTCAAGAGCCTGGAGATAGAGGAGAAGATCAACAAGATCAAATGGCTCCCGCAGCAGAACGCAGCCCACTCCCTGCTGTCCACCAACGGTGAGGGCGGCTCCCGCGGCGCTGCACCTGCTCACGTGTGTGCACGTGCATGTGTGTGCATGCGACATGCGTTTGCACCGTGCATTGTGTACCCGGGTCACGTGCACATGCGTACAGACTTGTGTGTGTTTGTGCACGTCTGTCCATGTGCACACGTACCGCTGTAGCTGTGGCCACGGAGACGATCACTTCAGGCCTTGACTTACGCCCCGAGAGGCTCGGCAAGTCCAGACGCCGTGGGGCAGGCCTGGGAGGCCCCAAGGGTGCAGCTCAGGTCCTAGGACAGAGCTCCCGCTTCCTGGCCGGCCCCTCCGCTGACCGACGCACCCCCACGGTGGAGCACAGTCTGCTCCGCCCTTGGTCTGGCTGCTGATCCGCGAGGAAGCACGCGGGCAGCGTTGACACACGCTTGGCTTCATGGCTGGGCCTGGGGCCCAGCCGGGGTGCGCAGAAGACGCCCCACCCTGGCAGTTGGCGACGCACTGGGTGTCCTGGACTGGGCCCCGGAGGGCGAGTGCCGGAGAGCGGGGTCTCCTCCGCTGGAGAGGGCCAGGGCAGGGAGCCGCCCCCGGGGGTCAGCGTGGGGGCTGCGCACTCCTCGAGGCACCCCGTCCAGCCAGCTGGGGGCAGGAAGAGGGCAGTGCCCGAGCGCGGGGTCCGGGCCAGGCACCCGCAGCCCAGGGCCAGCCGGGCACCAGCTGCCCCACCCGCGGCCATGCTCAGCGTCTCCTCGCTTGTTCTGTTGTCAAAGACAAAACTATCAAGTTATGGAAGATCACGGAGCGAGACAAGAGGCCCGAGGGCTACAACCTCAAGGATGAGGAGGGGAAGCTCAAGGACCTGTCCACGGTGACGTCGCTGCAGGTAGGTGGGGCGCGGGGTGCAGGGCGTGCGGCGCGGGGTGCGGGGCATGGGGTGCAGGGCCTGCGGGAGCTGAGCCGCGGTCAGCGCGCCCTGCCGGTGGGGGACTGCTGGGTGGCCAGGCCAGGCTGGGCAGGCGAGGTCCAGGCCCTGGCCGTGCGCCCAGGTCCGGGGACACTTCGGGCGTGTCCTCTGGTCCTTGAGGTCTGAGTGATTTGCCATCCAGGCCGACGCACGGCGGGGCTGGATGGGCCGGCGCTCGGCCCCGGGGCAGCCCGTGGGGCCGCAGGGGAGAAGCCCGGGCGCCTCGCCCTGCCCCTGCGCGTGCCCACAGCCTCGCCGCTGCACAGTCGCTGGCCGTGCGGGTCCGGCGCTTCCTCCAGCGGGCTCTGGAGCATCTACTGGGGCTGCCGCCCTGGCCCGGGGGGTGGGGAGCCCCGGTGTGGGGCGGGCCCGGCCTGAGTCGTCGGTCGCAGGTGCCACCGGGCGGGCGGAGGCGGGGTGGGAAGCGACCGCGTCTTCCGCCCGGCTTCCCCCTTCTCCACAGTTTGAAAGGCGGCCGCACCCCGCGCGGCACCAGCTCCCTCTGCCCGGCAAGGGGTGGGCGCCGCCCTGGGGGAGCTGGCTCCCTCAGGCCTCGGACCGCCTCGCTCTGCAGCGCGGCCCCCGCCGTGCCTTCTCCCGGCCCAGGGGCACGGTGGCCGCCCGCTGCCACCACGCAGCAGGCGCCGAGTGAGGCGGCCAGGGGGTGCCGCACACAGGAAACGGACCCGCGGTCAGCCGCCGGGTGGGGAAGCAGCTTTGGACACGCTGGCCGCCCGCGACGGGCCGACGGCCTGGGTCGCCTCCGAGGGCGCGTGCCCGCCGGCCTGGGTGTCCTGCCTGGCCCCAGCCCAGGGCCTCTTGCGGGCGTCGGTGGGCGGGGCGTGGCGCTGACCTCGCTGGGCGCGGGGAGAGCACCAGGCCTGAGCAGCCTCTGCTCCCTCCGGTGGCGGGAGGTGCCTCGTGCGGCGGGCAAATCCCAGTGCTCGGCAGTAAACTGAGGCTGGAGGAGGAGAGCAAGGAACACGATGCTCCCTTGAACACGGTGCTCCCTCGAACACGGTGCTCCCTTGCCCCCTCATGGCCCTCCTCCCCGCCTGCCCCATTCCTCCTCAGCCTGCACGTCTCCCCTGCCCCGCCCCGCGCCCCTCGCGGTGGCGGCGGGCACCCCCCTGTGTAGGCCCAGGCCACAGAGGTGGGCGAGGCAGCGCCCCCAGCGTGTCCCAGCCCCCGGGGAGACAGGGGCAGCCCCCTCGCGGTCTGGTGGGCGAGCCCCGGGCAGCTTCCTCCCCGTCCTGAGGGCCCGGCTGGTCTTTAGCGCTGACGTGTGTCCTGGGCCAGCAGGGCGCAGGGGTGGCTGAGGTGTCCCGCGCGGAGGACACTTTTGCAGAGGGGGGCATGGGGGCCAGGCCCAGCGAGGGGGCGCGGCTGCGGCCAGCCTGGGACGGGAGGCTCAGGGCCCAGGGCCCCTCGCGCTGGACGGCGAGACTGAGGCTTCACAGGACGAGGCCGCGGGTCCCAGGTCTGCTGTCCAGTCTCGTGACGGCTCGGGGCTAATCCCAGGAGGCCAAGCAGAAGTGGGCAGTGGTGGTGGGCGCTGGCCGGGGGGTGCTGGCCGGGAGGTGCTGGCCGGGGGGACGCTGGCCGTGGGGGTGCTGACCGCAGGGGCTCCAGCCAGGGGGGGCG
>JAGFMF010012216.1:98068-117578 GCA_019455555.1 Galemys pyrenaicus
CTGCCACTCTCAGTGAACTGCCCCTCAAACCAACTGCCACTCTCAGTGAACTGCCCCTCAAACCAACTGCCACTCTTACTGGCTTCGACCAGGCCTTATATTCACTTCAGGTGCCCCCCCCNNACAGTCTGATTGGTCCATTTTGCCTGCACCTGATTGGTCCATTTTGGCCTGTTCCAGAATTCAGGAAGTGTAACGGGCTCAGCTATCACTAACTTGTGCTAGGCGGAGTCCTGGTGTCAATCAACCCAAGGCTCACACCCGATTGGTCCATTCCACAATCCAGGCAGCACACTGCTACATAAAAGGTCTCTGAGGAAGGACTGCCGCACTAACTTGCAGGGGAGCCAGAGACCACTCCTCCTGCCGGCTGCAACCCGGTAACAGGGGCACGCTCAGGCCAGGCCTGGAGAGAGCTGTGCTGGGCGGTCAGGGGCCAGGCAGCCCTCCGGCCCGCCTGCCTGCCCTCCTACCTCTCCAGGCTGGCTGAGCTCGCGGCGTCTGCTGTGGTCACCGCTGCACCCAAGAGCCTGAGGGCCGCGGCCTGGGCTATGTAGAAGCGTGGTGTCCCTGGGCTCTTGTTTGGGCCTCGAGCTGCAGAGATCTCGGCCGTGTGCACGGTCCCGGGCGGGGGCGCAGAGGGCAGGGCTCACGGCCTTCCCCGTCCTCCGCCGCCGCTGGTGCTGGCAAGGGCCGTGGCTCTCCCACCCGCTGCGGCCTCGGGCGTGGTCACCTCCCGTGAAGGCCGGGCTGCCAGGGGACTGACGGAATCAGCACCCCAGAAATCGTGGCTCTTTTACGGCAACCTGCAGTCTCACTTGCCGTGACTCCAGCTCAGCTTCCATCACACCAGGAAACTGCGGTCCCTGGGGCGCCAGCAAGGCCCTGGAGACGCAGCTCCCCTGCCCCTGGCTGCCACACGCGCTGGCTGGTGACGCCCTCCGGGAGCGGGCGTGAGCGCGGGGCCCCTTGCGCCCTCTGCTCGCACGCTCAGCTCTTCCCTGGCACTCGGTGCAGTCTGTTCAGAGAGCCAGACAACCCTCTCCCACAGAGGGGAGCAGCGGCGGGGTCGGGAGGCGGAGGTGGCGAGCCCGTTCCCACGGGTCCTCCAGCCGAGGGGCGCCCAGGACAGCGCTGACTCGCTGGCTCTGTCCTGTGCCTGGCGGTGAACCCCAGGGACCCGGGTCTCTTAGCTCATCACACGGAGGTGGAAACCGAGGCACGGAGGGCCGGGGGCGCCCCGGGGCTGCACGGCCAGGGGAGGGGGCCGAAGGGGGCTCGAACCCCAGCCTCTCTGACGCCAGGACCGCCGCAGGGGAGGGGAGGCAGAGCCGGCTGAGCAGACCTGGGGGACCGGGGCGTTGCTGCGGGGCAGAGCGGGCAGGGGCGTGGACGGGGCAGGCTGCCGGCCCGAGTGCCTCAGGGGCTGCGGAGGCCGTGGGGCGCCGGCAGGAGGCTCACGGCTGTCACGCCGGACGGGGCTGGCCCTGTGCCTCCAGTGAGTCAGCGGTGGAGCCTCTCGCCCTCAGCAGGAAGCACACTGATGTGCCCGTACTTGGCGCCCAGGGCCAGGGCTTCAGGCACGGCTTGCTCCAGGATTCAGGGGCACTGCCAGCTCTCCCCTGTCTCTGGCGCCCCGCCCTCAGGCTCCCAGCGTGCCCTGTCACGTGGCCGCAGGCAGGAAGTGGACGGCCCTGAGCAGACCGACGGTCCAGTTGGGGGCCGCCCGCCCGGGGGTCAGGCTGCGGCAGAGGCGAGGGGGCTGGGGTGAGGAGGCCCCGTCGAGCTCTCGGGCCTCTGCGCGCTGAGACCGCAGAGCTGAACTTGCCCCCCAGAGCGTGCGCACCCAGCCCAGGCGGACCCCCACGAGCACCCCGTGTCCGGGAGGCCCGCAGCCGCCGTCTGCAGCTGGACACCGGTCGGCCGGCGGGACGTGGTGGCATCGGGGGCAGCAGGCAGGCCTGGGGGGCAGGCGCGGGGCGTGGGGGCCGGGGGCCCGGGGCGCAGAGCAGCCGCGCCTCCCTCCCTGTGAGCCCTTCCTTGACCGGGCCGCCCAGACATCGTGGACATCAAGCCGGCCAACATGGAGGACCTGACAGAGGTGATCACCGCCTCGGAGTTCCACCCGCACCACTGCAACCTGTTCGTGTACAGCAGCAGCAAGGGCTCCCTGCGGCTGTGCGACATGCGGGCCGCCGCCCTGTGCGACAAGCACGCCAAGCGTGAGTGCGGGGCGGTGCGGGGGCTCCTCCAAGCGTGAGTGTGGGATGCGGGGGCTCCTCCAAGCGTGAGTGCGGGGTGCGGGGGCTCCTCCAAGCGTGAGTGCGGGGTGCGGGGGCTCCTCCAAGCGTGAGTGCGGGGTGCGGGGGCTCCTCCAAGCGTGAGTGCGGGGTGCGGGGGCTCCTCCAAGCGTGAGTGCGGGGTGCGGGGGCTCCTCCAAGCGTGAGTGCGGGATGTGGGGTGCAGGGTGGGGGCCCCTCCAAGCGTGAGTCTGGGATGTGGGGTGCGCGGTGTGGGTGGGGCTCCCTCCAAGTGTGAGTCTGCGGTGCGGGGTGCGGGTGGGGGCTCCCTCCAAGCGTGAGTCCAGGGTGTGGGGTGCGGCGTGTGGGGGCTCCCTGCAAGTGTGAATCTGAAATGCAGGGTGCGGGGCTCCCTGCAAGCATGAGTCTGAGGTGCGGGGGCTCCCTCCAAGCGTGAGTGCCCATGCCCGGGGTGCAGGGGGCTGGGGTGGGTTCCTTGCTTTTTGCGGCCCCCGGCAGGGAGGACCTGGCCTTGCCACCCACTGCCCCCCACCCCTGCCCAGCTTCTAGGGCTGGACAGCTGGGGTGTGGGTTGGGGAGCGAGCTGGGACTTGGAAGCTGAGGAGAGGCCATATTCCGCTGTCACCTCCTCCAGGAAGCCTTCGCTGACCCCACCCTGGTCAGGCCCTCCTCTGTGCCCCGAGAGGTTCCTTTCACACGCCGGCCCACCCTGCAGAACACTTGGCTGCTCTGTCCTCCAGCAGCCTGTGAGTTCGCTGGGGCCACTGGCCCGAGCTGGACCCCACTGCAGGGGCAGGAGGCCCGAGTGCCGCAGGTGGCCAGCGGCACGGTCAGCAGCGCTTCAGCCCGCCTCCCTGCACACACGCCCCAGCGAACCCTGTGTAGAAGGGGAACCCGAGGCTCGACGGGCCAGACTGGGGCATGGCGGGCGGGGCTCGCGGCAGGCTCTGTGGTCCTGGGGTGCTCCCGGCTGTGCGGGGGGTCTGAGGTCCCGACTGCCCTCTCAGATGCGGGCCTGGGAGCAGACGCCTGCGAGCGGCTGAGGGGCCACCGGTCTGCCCCGAGGGCCTTGTCGGAGCCCTGCTGAGGAGGCCGAGGCTGCTGGAGGGCCGGCCCCTCTCCTCAGGGACTCGGGGAGCAGGCGTGGGGGTCGCACTCGAGGCCACGCGCTTCCAGGACGGTCCCGGCGGCCAGGGGCACAGTGCCCACCTTGGCATTTGCGAGGTCCAGTTCAGGTGCCCGGCCCGGACAAGCCGCGCCGGGGCGTCGTCGCTGGCACCGCGGCTGGCAGGAGCCGGGCGGGGGCTGCAGGCGGGCCGCTGCGCTCAGCGCGGGAAGCAGAGCGCGGTGTCCAGCGCCCGAGCTCTCCGGGCTTCCCGCCCTCCGCAGGCCGTGGCTTCAGCTTTCTCCCCCGGGGCGGCCGTGCCTGCCCGCCATGCGGAGCCCCGTTTTGCAGGGCGGAGGCTTGAAGGAGGGGCGCACCGCTGCCTCTGGGCTCCCAGCCGCCGCGCTTGGCCCGGGGGCCGGGGGCCGGCGCAGATGCAGGGGTGTTTCCGGAGGCGGCAGGGGACGGTGCTGCTCGCAGCCGTCCCAGGCCAGCGGGTGCACGGGCAGCGGGTCCACCGGCAGAGGGTGGCTGTGGCCTCCGGGGGCGGAGGGTCAGTGCGGGTCTGTCCGCCCTCCCGCCATCAGCATCAACGACGGCCGGTCCTGCCACAGGCCTGACGGCGGCGCCTGGGGGCGTGTGCAGATGGGCGCCCCGGGCTGAGGCACGGGCTGTATGGGCGGTTTCACGGGGACGCCAGGAGCAAGCAGAGGGGCGCAGAGGCAGAGGAAGCAGCAGCGGCAGCAGAGCCCAGAGTGAAGACGCGGTGGGCTGGGAGCCCGCCAGCCTCCTGCCCCCCAGCCCCCGCCTGCCGTGCACCTGGTCACCTCTGATGCAGGATGGACACAAGCCTGAGCAAGCCCCTGAGGGCTTCAGAGCTCCCCCTCTGCCCGGATCTCAGAGAGCCTGCCCCAGGCCTCCTGGCCAGCAGGGCACAGAGGGGGCTCTCAGTGACTACGGGAGACGGTCAAGGCGTCCTGGAGCCCTCGGTGGCTTTTTCAGGGTTTTATTGCTCTTTACAGCAGCGGCGACCAGGTGCACAGCAGGCGGGGCCGGGGGGCCAGGAGGCTGGCGGGCTCCAGCACATCCTCACTCTCTGGCTCTCCGGCCTCTTGTGCCTCTGCTACTACTGCTGCTGCTTCTTTCTCTCCGCTCTGCCTCTCTTCTCCTGGCGTCCTCGTGACGCCGTCCTCACAGGCCCGTGTCTCGGCCAGGTGCGCCCACCTGCACACGCCCACCCCCTACGGGAGGCGCCGCCTCAGGCTGTGTGCAGCACCGCAGGGGTCGGTCAGCACGCCCACGCGGAGGGCGGGCAAGCTGACCACTCTCCCTTCACCGACAGGGCTTTAGTGCGAACAGGAGACGCTGCGTTCTGGCCATAGCCCGCGCCCTCGGAGACGCTGCGTTCTGGCCATAGCCCGCGCCCTCGGAGACGCTGCGTTCTGGCCATAGCCCGCGCCCTCGGAGACGCTGCGTTCTGGCCATAGCCAGCACAGGTGCACCCACTTGGTGTGCACGTGACCCCTCCCCGCCCAGGGCTCCGGGCCCAGTGTCCACAGCCACAGGTGCACGCCAAGCCCTCAGGTGCCGGCACAGAGGACGCCGACATGAGGCGGGACAAAGCCTGCCTTTTAGCCCATTTGCCCTTCAGGAACCAAGAAATTCCCTCGCGGTGTCCACGGGACGCTGGGCGTCGGCTGTCCCCGCCCACACCCCCTTTGCTCAGTTTCGTTAAGACGGTTCTGTTCTGGCCTTTTGTGGGACGGTGTCGCTGTCTTTTTTTTTTTTTAGATTTATTTATGCACACAAGCACTGGGGTACAGGCCAGAGGTGTGGGGGTGGTGAGACAATCCACCAGACAGAGCAGGACGCAGAACAGGCAGATGGACCGAAACACACTGCTGAGGGGAGCCGCGGGAGGCAGGAGGGTCTGCTGCACCTTGTGGGTCCCCTCCCTGGCCGGCGGCAAGGATCGAACTCGTGCTGCAGTGGCTGCGGTCCGCTTCATAGTGCGTTGCTTAACCCACTGCGCCGCCAGGGAGGCCCCAGGTGTCGCTGTCTTGCGGGTCAGTGGGTGTCCTGGAGCGGCAGGGAAACGCACGTGTACCTCTCTGGGGACCGTCGACGCTCCAGGTTTCCTACTGGAGTTCTCCTTCATGTTTATATTCTGTATTAAATTTTTCTAGAACTTTCTGTTCATTCTCAGATCAGCGTCCTGCCCGGAAACGCCCTCTTCAGTTCTGACTAGAGAGCAGGCAGTCTGCTCCCCCAGATGCCCTCGCTCCCCGTTCTTGGGGGGCACACAGCTGGCCCCAGTTGACAGCTCGTGGTAGTTTCCATCGGAAAACGCAGGCTGGTTTTGGGGCTGATGTCGGAGAGGCACGCGGAGGTCAGGATGCACCGCCCCTTCGTCCAGTCCCTGCGCAGGCCCGCGGCCCGCCTGGGACCCGGAGGGGCTGGCTCTGGCATCGCCCCGGAGGCGAGCCGTGATTCCGATCCTGAAGGAAGGGGGTGCGGGTCGCGCTGCTGCTCCTGCCGTCAGACAGACGAGGGCCTGAGGCCGGGACGGGCTCCGCGGCTGCCCACACCCCATGGGGCAGGCTGGGGTGCACGCCGCCTGCTGCCCCCGTTCCTGTGAAGCGGCAGCAATCCGGGTCTTTTGTCTGCTCCTTATGCGTGACCAGGTAACCATGGAAACCGCAGCACAGGCGTCCTCAAAATAGACAGCTATTTCTGCTTTTGACAGCAGTGTGCGCGGGAAGGCCTGCTGGGGGCCGCCTCCGAGGGAGGGTGGTGATGGCAGGCCCGGGGCGGGTGGGCGCTGGCTGGCGGGCAGCAGGACCCCGGGCGCGCTGGCCACGCCCCAGCCTCCGGGGAAGCCCAGGGCCCCCCCACGAGGGCCCCGGCCCGGCCCTCCTTGGCTGTCGGGTTTTGTTCTATGGCTGCCGAGAGTCCCCAGCTGTGGCCGAACCACACGGCGTTTGTTTCCAGCCCAGCGGGCGGGGCCTGGAGGAGGGCAGGGCTGCCCTGGAGGACCGGGGGCTGCCGCCAGGACCCCTGCTTCGCCCTCAGCACATCACCGGCCTCTGCCCCCACCCCGCCCTCCTGCCTGTGACCCTCCTGCCGCCCGCGTGTCGGGCCCTGCCATTCCGGGGTCCCCCAAAGCCAGGTCTCCCCAGCCCGCGATCCTCAGTCTCAGTCATGTCGCGCCGGCCCAGGGCTGGGAGGGGCCGCGCTCGCCTGCTGCTCTGAGCCGCGCAGAGGCCAAGGCGTTTTCCGAGCACGTGCCCGCCGGCCGCCGTCCCCTCGCCTCGTCGTCACGCAGCCCAAGGACTCCGGGGCGCGCAGGAAGAGGCGGGGCGGCCGACGCTGCCACTCGCTGGCGGTGGTCTGGGCAGAACTGGCAGACCGGCCTCCTCTGCTGCCCCTCGCGGGTAGCGGGCAGAGCCAGAGCGGGCCCAGCGGGCGGCCGCTGGTGCGCAGGCCCATGGCTGCCCGGAGGCCTGTGCAGGAGGCAGCGGCAGAGGCACAGCGGGAGCCGCTCAGGGCGGGCCTGGGCCTCGCCCTGTCCGAGGCCGGGGCCGCGATGGCCTGTGTCGTGAGGTGGAGCCCCAGTAGAGGCCCTGTCCGGCCACGTGTGGGCCCCTGGACCTCGGGCCCGTGGGCGCGGCGCAGGAGGCAGCCGTCGGAGACCGGCCCGGGCGGCACGTGGGGCAGCGACCCTGGCAAACGTGGCGGGGCCCCGCCTCCCGCAGCCCGCCCCACCCGTGCGGCAGCGGAGACCCCGCGGGGCCCCAGGGAGGAGGATGTGGCGGCAGGGCCCGGCGAGGGCTGCGATGGTCCTGGCACGCAGTCGATGAGAAGGCGCGGCGGCGTCTGGCCCGACCGCAGTGGGGTGCCCACGGGGCGCGGTGGGGCGGGGCTGCTTTCCGGGAGGTCTCGGCAGCTGTGCGTCCTGGGAAGTGTCCCCAGTGACCCCGCCAGCCGGAGGCCGACCTCTCACCTCTGGCTGACAGGGTGTGGCCTCGCGGCGGTGGGGGAGTGGGCAGCGAGCTGGTTCGGGATGGCCGACCGCTGCCTTGGGCCGAAACCGCCGCTCGTACCGAGGATTTCGTGGAGAGGCTTGAGGAGAAACTGCGCAGAGGCCCCTCCCCGGCGCCCCGGCCCGGCCCTCGCCTCCCGGGCCTCTCCGCTTCCCAGACAGCAGCCTGAGGACGCCGGGCTCACGCGGAGCTGGGCGCGTCCACCTGCTGGCCAGGCCCCGACCTCGACCCGCACGAGGGGAGGCGCCGTCAGGGCACCCCTCTGTGGGCGCGCCCCCCTGCCCAACGCGCCTCGCCATGCGCGCCGGAGCTGTGCAGGCCCCGGCGAAGTGAGCCGGGAGGGAGAGGGTGCACCCCACTCAGAGCCGGGGTGCAGGGTGTGGACCCCGAAGGCCTGGCGATGGGGCAGCGTGCGGACCGCGGGGCGCACCTGCGGGAAGTGCCTGCCTATGTGGGCGGCTGCGCGGGCTCTGCGGGTCGGGCGGGGAGGCTTGTTCCCACCACCGTGGGTCTTCGGAGAACGCGCCTGCCGGGGCTGGGCGGAGCTCGGGCACCGACACGGCCAGGCCCGCCAGAGCCGGAGCTGGGCCTGCTTGTCCAGGCCACGTCCAGCGCCGGAGCCACGCTGGCGGGGCGCAGACCCACACGGTGCCGGTGCATGGGCTCGGGCGTGGCCTCCGGCCGCTGGGCCTGTTTCCTGGGCTGTCCAGTGGGAACCCTCACGGCCCCACGGGGCCGGCGAGCAGCTGAGCGGGAGGCCTGGCGAGCCACGGGCGGGGAGGCAGCGGCCGGCCGGGCCCTGGCCGACGCGCTCGTCTGCCCCGCAGTCTTTGAGGAGCCCGAGGACCCCGGGAGCCGCTCCTTCTTCTCGGAGATCATCTCCTCCGTGTCGGACGTCAAGTTCAGCCACAGCGGCCGGTACATGCTCACCCGGGACTACCTCACGGCCAAGGTCTGGGACCTGAACATGGAGGCCCGGCCCGTCGAGACCTACCAGGTGGGCTACGGGGACCCCCGCTCTGCCTGCAGCCGGGGGCCGCTCCTGCGCCAGAGCCGCGGGGGCCGGGGCAGGCGGCCCTCCTGGGCCTGCTTTGCAGGGGAGACGTGGGCTGAGAGAGGCATAGCACGGCCTTTGGCCGGGCCAGGGCGCCGGGAGGAGCCTCAGCCCGGCCCCGTTTGAAGGTGCTGCTGACCAGGGCGCAGACGCCACCCCAGGCGGGTCAGGCTCCGCCCCGGGCATCAGCTGCGCACGGGGTGGTGGGTCTGCAGCGTGGAGCACCTGAGTCCTCAGCGCGGCCTGCCGGGCGGAGCGCGATGCCCAGGTGTCACCCCAGAGAGGCGTGTTCACCTCCTTGAGCATCCAGGCCGGTGCCGGAGGTCACGTTTGTGTTAAAGTCAGGGGGCTTGGAGACACGAGGGACGCTGTGGCGCTATGCCCGCTTGCGTGTCTAGCAGGGAGATCTGGGAGGCTTCCCGGAGGAGGTGACTTTTGTGCTGGTCCCGGTAGGACGAGCAGGATTTGACGGCGGGTGGGAAAACACCCCAGCAGCCCCAGCGAGCGCCTCACGGAGTCTCTAGTGACGCCTGTCTTCTCTCCTCTCTGGCCCCTCGAGGGGGGCGGCATCGGCCCACGTGGTGGAAAGGGGAGCTGTGCTGAGCGCTCAGGGCCCGTGGCGCCGCCTCCCGGCTGGGCAGACAGACCCGTGTCCTGCGTGGCCGGGAGGCTGTGGGCTGCGCTGCGGGCACACGCCGACGCTCACGAGCGGGGTCAGCGCGAGCCCCTCAGCTGCGGGGGGTGACGCAGCACCAGCGTCTCCTCGTGTCCCCGTGCACCGCCAGGCGCCGCAGGGCTGCTTCTCTCCTGTGGCTCGGGGACCCCAAAACAGGCCTTTCACTTGACAGCCGTGAGCCCGGTCGCTGGTGCCGGGAGCGGCTGGGCGGTGCCTGGGCCTGGTGCCGGCCGCGCCCAGCAGCTCCATCCCGCTCCGGGCCACTCGCAGGCGCCGCCGAGCCTGCCGCCGAGCCTTCGCCGCGCGAGGCCGGCGCCGGCCGCAGTCACCGGCCTGCTCGGGGCATGGCTCTGCGCCTGCGGCTCCCGCGTTGGCCGGACAGCCGCGAGCCACGCGCTCCCCGCGTCAGGGCGAGGCCGCCACGGCTCGAGGCTCCCAGAGCCGGGGGGCAGAGCCAGGACTCGGGGCTGGCCAGCGGCCACCCGCCCCGCTGGACCGCGTGTGCCCACGAGCAGCTGCGTCGGTGCCCAGCCCGGCCTCCGCCGGTCACAGCCCCTCCCGGCCGGGGCCGGGCTGGGCGCCCACGCTCAGGCGTCCCTCTCTCGCCAGGTGCACGACTACCTGCAGAGCAGGCTCTGCTCGCTCTACGAGAACGACTGCATCTTCGACAAGTTCGAGTGCGCCTGGAACGGGAACGACAGGTGACCCGCCCGCGGGGCTGGGGCCTCTGCTGGGCGCGGGTGGGCGCCTCGGGCCGCTGTCCTCGCTGCGGGACACGCGTCCCCCCAGCCTCCGTCCATCCGTGCCCCGCGCCTGTGCTCCAGGCACCCTCACCTCGCCCGCCCGGGCCGTGGGCCGAGGCACCTCTGAGCCTGGGACTCCAGGCTCAGGGGCCAGCACAGCCGCCGAGCGGGAAGCGCCCCGGCCCGACGCGATCCTGTGCCCTTCTCCTGGCCCAGCCCGGGGCGCGGGGCCCTGGTCTCCAGCGCCGCCCTCACACCTGTCTCAGGGCCCCTGCTCAGGGGCGGGCGTGCCCCTGCCCATCCACACCGCCCTCTGGTCACTCCAGCTGTTGCCCAGGGGCCCGCGGGGCCAGGCTCAGCGCGTGGCTGCTGCCTTCCTGTGGGTCAGCGGCTGGGCTGTGGCCTCTCGGTCCCCCGAGGCCCTGGGCGCAGCCGCTGGCCAGGGCAGGGACAGAGTCGCACTGGCCGCCTGCTAGAGGGCCTCGTTCTCACCCGAAGCCACGCTGAAGCTGCCTGCCGCCCCCCAGCGTGGTGGGCATGTGGGGTGCAGGGGCGTCTGGGCCCCGGGCACACACCTCCCCAGGGGCAGGCTGGGCCCCCGCTCCGAGGGTGGCCGTGCGCTGTGGCCCATGTGTCGTTGGGGCCCAGGGGCGGGCTGGGGGCTGTGCTGGGACAGGACGGCACCGGCAGAGCTGAGGGGCCCGGCTGCGCGTGAGAACAGCCCCTCGGGCTGCTGCACGGTCCTGGGCTCGCACGGCCCACAGGGGCTCTGGGGCTGTCCTGAAGGGTTCACCTGGTGCTCACACGGGCCCCTGAAGGAGCTCCAGGAACCAGGAGGGAGTCCCCGAGAGGGCACCCACATGGCTGCGTCAGGGGGCACCCCTCAATCTTTCAGGCCCCTGCATGGGCTGCCCTGCTGAGCACAGGGCTCCTCAGACACCCCTGACTGCTGGGCTGCTCGTCTGGGGTTCCCTGGTGAACTCTGGCAGTGGGTATCAAGGTGGGGGTCTACTAGAACCCCAGAAAGGGACTGATTGCCAGCAGAGCTGGTTCCAAGTGTGTCTGCATGTGTGTCTGTATATGCGCACATGTGCACGTGGCGGTGTGCATGTGTATGCATGTATTCCTGTGCACGTGTGCATATATGTGTGTGCGTGTGCACACGCAAGTGTTGGGAACCCCACTGGTTGGACGCGGCCTGCCCTTGCCCCATATGGCCACCAGGGGGCGCTTGAGCACAGGCGCTGCAGGCCCCTGCGCCAGCCCCTGCTCAGCCCAGCCTCTCGCCGGCCACACCCCCAAGCACTTTACCTCCCGCCACCCCCAACCTTCGTGTCCCCGCCATTCTGCTCATGTCACCTCCGGGCTCGTGGCAGCTGTCACCTCGCGTCCTGACTCAACTCGAGGCCACCCCTCCAGCAAGCCCTGGGGTCCTGCCTCACCCCTTAGCCTTGGGGGGTCTTCCTCTGCATCTGGGCATTTACCACGCTCTCTCCTGGCCCGCCCCTGCCCCCTCGGCGGGGACCCTAGGGTGGGGCTGGGACCAGGGTGCAGAGTGTGGGTGACTCCTGCCAGCCCATGGGCCTGCCTTTGTCTCCCCTTCCCCCCTAGTACCCCCGCCAGGCACGGCCCTGGCCGGGACCCCAGACGGCAAACCCGGCCCTCCCCTGCCCTGCCCTGCCCTCCCCTAGCCTGCCCTGCCCTCCCCTGCCCTGCCCTGCCCTCCCCTGCCTTGCCCTGCCCTCCCCTCCCCTGCCCTGCCCTGCCCTCCCCTGCTCTGGCCTTGCCCTGCCCTCCCCTGCCCTGCCCTGCCCTGCCCTGGCCTTNGCCCTGCCCTCCCCGGCCCTGCCCTGCCCTGCCCTGCCCTCCCCTGCCCTCCCCTGCCCTGCCCTGCCCTGCCCTGCCCTGCCCTGCCCTGCCCTGCCCTGCCCTGCCCTCCCCTCCCTGTTGAAAACAAAGGTGCAGACGCCACAGTGGAGGCTTCTTTGTGCTGACAGTCCCCGTTCTGCGGATGGTGCCCGGGTGGGCGGCGTGGGCGAGGCCCCAGGCCAGGGCCCCCTCCGCCGCTGACGCCCTCCTTCTCCGCAGCGTCATCATGACGGGCGCCTACAACAACTTCTTCCGCATGTTCGACCGGAACACCAAGCGGGACGTGACGCTGGAGGCCTCACGGGAGAGCAGCAAGCCCCGGGCTGTGCTCAAGCCGCGGCGCGTGTGCGTGGGCGGCAAGCGCCGGCGCGATGACATCAGCGTGGACAGCCTGGACTTCGCCAAGAAGATCCTGCACACGGCCTGGCACCCGGCCGAGAACATCATCGCCATCGCGGCCGCCAACAACCTGTACATCTTCCAGGACAAGGTCAACTCCGAGATGCACTAGGCGCCGGAGCGGGAGGGAGATGGCCTGGCCACCAGAGCGCCGCGGCGCCCGGCCTGGCTGCAAGGCCCGCAGCCGCAGAGCGCAGAATGGACGTGACTGCTGGCCCTGAACCCAGGGCTCTCGTCCAGCGCCTGACCTTGGGCCCTACCACGTCGTTAGGGCGTCTGCCTCGCTGGGTTAATTTTTCAGTCTGGCGGCTGCTTTCCTGGGCAGCTGGCGGGTGGGCTGTCTCCCGCCTCGCTGCCCAGGTCAGGGCTCCCAGGAGCAGGCAACGGTGCGGGCCAGCAGCGAGGGACCCCTGTGTCACAGGGAACAGCCTCCACTGTCTGCTGAGGACCACATCACCTTTGTGTTCCTGGATTGTGACTCAGTCCGTGCTGGGAAGTTCGGACTCAAGCCCCTGGTCGGTGCTTTCGTGGGGTCTGACGCAGGCCCTCCAAGCATGCTGCAGGGAAGCAGCAGTGAAGTCTGTCCTTCTCACCGCTTCGCACCGTGCTGGGCGCCTGCTGCGGCCAGGCGGGGCCCAGCCCTCCAGGCACGCGGATTCAGCCCCACGCCTGCTCTGCCGCACTCTCCTTTTGAGTAGTGGAACTGCAGGGGCCCCAGGCCGGCCCCTCGAGATCGCTTTGCGCCCTCATCGCGCCCCTGTGAGGCGGGGGTCCATCTGCCTCCCCCACAAACGCCGCTGCGAGCCGGGCGCCGCCCCCGCCCGCGCGAACAGGTGAGGGCTCCTCCTGCCCGCTGATGCTGGGAAAACGGAGGCCCGAGGATGAGCGATCTGCTCACAGCTAGCCCTGGCCTGGGGGAGGGGCCCGCCCGGTCTGCCCCATGCCCTCCAGCCCACCGCGTGGGCGGTTTCTCCCGAGGTGAGTCTAGCTTGGAAGGTTCCGGAAACAGCTCTTCATCTTGTGACCGGGACGGACTGGCCGATGACGAGGGAGGTCCAGGCTGGAGAAGACCCCCTGGCGTCTCACCTGCAGGAAGCGCCCCTTGCTCCACCCACCTGTGCGTCTGTCCAGCCCTGAACTGCCTCCAGAAGGAATTGCATGTTAGTACCATTTCAGATACATTTTCTTTCATGACTGCAGGATCCCAGAGGACACTTCCTTGAGGACCACAGGGGTCTGTGTCCACATTAGTCCCTCCCTGCTGTCAGACCTGACCACCACTCCCACCGCCAGCCATGCCCGCTGCCAGCCACACCTGCCAGCCGCGCCCACCCAGCCACGCCCACTCCCAGCCGCACCCTGTCGACCACGCCCACTCTCAGCCACGCCCGCGCAGCCACGCCCACTGCCAGTCTCGCCCTCCACCAGCCTCGCCCTCACCTCGCCCACCTGTCGCCTTCAGCCCCTGGAACTGCAGCACAACCACGTGGCTTTGCATTTTGATTCAGCAAACAGAGTGCAGAGGCCCTGGCAGAATCCAGCCTTTTTTACAAGATGTAACCTAACCCAGGAAATAGACCCACCGGAGATCTTTCTCGACAGATAACCGTCTACTTTGTGTGTGTAAAAGCACAAAACGCATGTGCCCGCATTCTGGCCATACAATATTCACACGAGGAAATGGGTCCATTGATTTTTTTTTTCTAGTACGTGAATGAAGAATGTTTGTTTACGTCGCTGTAAAATCCAGGTGACTGGACAGTATGACATGTACATATCCATTCTAGTTAAACTTAATCACAGGATTGGATTCCTTTCCTCCCTCTCTGTAAAGAAGCTCAAGAATGTGGCAAACTGCATAGAAATCTCGTGCGAGCCCAAATCCACCGTGAGGGCCTTGGGCCATGGCAGGGCGCTCGGCACCATGGTCCCTTGGGTCCAGCGCTGAGGGGAAGGCGCGTTTGCCGCGAGGCTACGGCCGAGCCGGAGATGCAGCACTCGTCCGCTACAGAGTACGGCTCTTGTGCTGCGCTCATCGGAGGTCCCCGTGCAGCCCCCGGCTCCTTACCGCTGCTCTAAGCGCTGGGCACCAAGCCAAAAACTAAAAAGGGAAAGAAAGAGAAGGTCTCTTCAGAAGAAGAGGATGTCTTTGAGCCCCTGAGTCCGAGGCCAGCGGTGAGCAGTGGACGCGAGGGGACGGCGGTGGGGAGGGGCGCACTGGCTGTGGCAGAAGGGCCAGTGCAATCGTCAGGCTTGGCTCCCTCCCTGCTTAGCTCTCCGCCCGTCCGCGTGTCTGGCGCTTGCGGTCGCATAGTTATCGTGAAGTTGTTGGGGTGTTTTGTTCAGCCTCTCCCGGCTCCGAGGACGGGCAGCCGGCGGGGGGTGCAGTGGGAGCGTAGACGGGATCGTTTTGGACTCTGTGACTCATAGGTGCATTCTTACTTCCTTTGGTGTCTCACAAATTATCCAACTGTTGAATAAAATTATAAATATGTTAATACCAGCTTTTTCCAATAAAATAAGAAATGTTACATTGAAAATGAACCCCTGAATGCAGCTGGTTTTTAAGGAGGCCAAGCCCAGGTGGGGGGTCCCAGCCGGGGTCACCGGCGGTAGGGACACACGGCACGGGGGGCCAGCCCGGCCCCAAGCACGGCTGCCTCCGGTTCCTGGAGCAGCTGTTAGCTCTTCTGAGCTGATCTCATCACCGAGGAAATGGAGCTAATGATGCCAACTCGGGAGCTTGGAGGTGCTGGGGAGGGATTGTGGTGGCATGGCACGGAGCAGGTCTCCATGACTCCAGCAGATGATCAAGGAGGAGTCCTGCAGCCCTCGGTGGCTTTTTTTTTTTAATGCTTTTATTGCTTCATTATCTCAGAGGTGACCAGGGACACAGCAGGCGGGGGCCGGGGGGCCAGGAGGGCTCCAAGCGCCCGGCGCATCTCACGCGCTCGGGACTCTCTGGCCTCTGCTTTCTCTCTCTTCTCTTTCCTCTGCTCTCTTCTCTGCTGCTTTCATGCTCCCTTCTGGCATCCTCATAGCCGTGTCTCAGCCCAGGTGCGCCCACCTGTGCACGCCCACACCCCTCTTGGGGAGTGCCCACCCTCAGGCTGTGTGCAGCACCGCAGGGGTCTGTCAGCACACCCACGGCAGGAGGCGGAGAAGCCGGATCACTCTCCATCACCCTGCAGGGAGAGATGAGCTGGACACACCGTCTCGCGGGGCTGGCCCCAGGCTCTTGGTCAGTGAGGGCTGTGTGCTTTGAGCGGGGTGAGCTCAGCCGACGGGGTTCTGGGCGCCTCACATCTGGCACTGCTGCAGATGCGGGGACGGAGGGTCCGTGGGGAGGAGGTGGCTGAGACCACACAGCTGGCGCATGCCGGAGACCGTCGTGAGCTGGGCTGGCTGAGTCCCGACACAGGCGTGCCGGCCTTGGAGGGGTGCGGTTTGATTCCAGACGGAAATAAAGAGAACATCCGGAAGCGTCCGTCAGGTGGGTTTTGGCTTCCAGCCCTCCGGACGCTGTGTCTGCCCACACAGCCGGGAGTGCGCGCCACGCCGGGCCTGAGCCGCCAGCGCGTGCGCCATCAAACCTCCAGGCGCAGAGCAGCCGCTGCGGAGGTGGTGCCGAGAGCCTGGCCTGCGGCGGGGTTCCCGCTGCGTCGCCAGGACGCAGAATCTGCAGGGCGAGCGAGGGAGCGAGACGCCCGGTACAGGGCCCGCCAGTCCCGCCCACTCGCCAGGTGTCCGGGGACCGGGACCTGGACGAGAGACCCTGGGCACCTGCGTTCATTCAGGAAGCCAGAGAGGCCCAGCCCTGCCTGCGGCGACCCCGGATAAATGGGTTGGCGGGAGCTTTCCCTGCACCCCTTCTGGGGGCCCTTGCTCTGCACCTTCTTTGGCCACTGCCTTCTGCAGGGTCAGTGAAAGTGATCAGGCTTGTCCGGCCTCCCGCTGTGGGCGTGCTGAGCTCCTGCGGTGCTGCGCGGGCCTGAGGGCCGCACCTGGGGTGGGGTGGCGTGTGCAGGGGGGCGCACCGGGCGGCATCCCGAGGACGCCAGGAGAGTAAGCGGCAGGGAAGGAGAGCAGAGGCAGCCCAGAGGGTGAAGAAGCACCAGGGGCTGGAGCCCTGGTAGCCTCCTGACCCCGGTCCCGCCGGCCGGGCACCTGGTCGCCGCTGCTGTAGAGAGTGATAAGGCCGGAAAAAGGCACCGAGGACTCCAGGATGCCTCCTTGACCATCTCCTCGGGTCACGGAGAACCTGCTCCGTGCCCTGCCGGCACCGCGCCCTCGCTCCACGTCCAGCCAGTGAATGTGCTTCTGGTGCCTTCTTCCTGCCGCCGCTCTCCGATCAGACAGGGCGTCCCGGGTTTCAAGGGCTGGTGAGAGGCCGGCTGCGCTGAGGCCCCGGCCCTGCTCAACCTGGCACCCAGGCGGGGGGGAGCCGGCCCTCTCGCCCCCACCTCCGCATCTGCTGTAGCTGTGTGCCCAGCACCTTCCCCAGGCTGGCCGCTAGCAGCAGGGCCGCCTGGGGAGCCCCAGGGAGGGAGCAGGTCCTGCAGCCGAACCTCGGATGCCCTTGCTCCGCACCTTCTTGGAGAGGACGCCCCACCTGCCTGCCGCGAGCAGCGGGTGGCCAGGCAGGACAGGGCTGCGAAGGACAAACGGGCGCCCTGGCTGCGGGGACGGTCTGGAGCCCGCAGGCAGATGAGGGTGGGGCCCCGGGGCTCAGAAAGGCCTGGGCTTCAGGGGCGGGGAGGGGCGCCGGGGTCTGTGTTAGGGACTTGCCCCCCGTATAGTACGCGCTCCAAAGGAAGAGATCACTCATGGTCAAACCACATTTGGGTGACACCCGATTTGGCTGTGCTAGGCAGGTGATGCGGGAGGACGCAGGTAACAGGCGGTCCTGTGGCCCGCTGGCCCCCCACAGGTGACAGCGATGCAAGATGCCTGGGGAGCGTGGGTTGGGGGGACACGTCTGTGGTCCCGGTACCCCGCGGGAGCGCGAGCTCAGGCGTGCACCCAGAAGCAGGAGCGCCGGGGCCGACACCGCAGCACATGGCCAAAGAGGGGAGGGGAGAGGAGGCCTGGATGGCTGGGGCTGTGCTGCAAATACCTCCACCTCTGGCCCCTGCATCTGGGCCCCAGCGTCAGCATTAGAGCCGGCCACATCAGCTTGGGCCCCAAATCCGTTCTGCCCTGTGGGCTGGGGCTGGCTGCACAACAAAGAGGAAGTGGTAAAAGCCCCTTATCAGCCTGCAGGCAGACTGACCGCAGCTGGACGGTGCTTGCCAGGGGCCTCCTGGTGCCCTGTGCCTTTCCCGACCTGCTGCCCAGGCAATCAGCCGCGGCGAGGGGCGGGGTGCCGGGGCCGCCTCGGCAGCTGCTCCCGTGGGGGTGCTGGCCAAGACCCAGGACGCAGCCCTTGTATGCATACATAAATAAATCTCTAGAAAAAAGACCCAGGACCTCCCGGAGCCACAGCTCCACAGCTGCAGAGCGGGGTAAAGCTGTCGGCCGTAGGTGTGACCACGGACCCCTGCGGTGCTGCACGCAGCCTGAGGGCGGCCCCTCCCGTGGGGGTGGGCGCACGCAAGTGGGCGCACCTGGCCGAGACACGGGCGTGTAAGGGCGGCGTCACGAGGACGCCAGGAGAGAGCGGAGATGCAGAAGCGGAGGAAGTGGAGCCCAGAGAGCCCTGAGTGAGTCTCCAGGGGCTAGGAGGCCTGCCAGCCTCGGGGCACCCCCCGCCCATTCTCTTGCCTGCCGTGTACCTGGTCGCCCCTGATGTAGAGTAATAAAAGCCTGAGGAAGCCACTGTGGCCTCCAGGAGCCCCCTTAACCCGTCCTGACCACGGAGAACCTGCTCCGTGCCTTCCTGCCCGCAGGCGCCCAGGCAGTCTTGAGGACAGCGTGCCCGGCAGGGGGCTGGCGCGGCGTCCGGCACGTGGCAGGCAGCGGTGGAGGCGGCCGGAGCCTCTCCTGGCTCTGGCCCCAGGACCCTTTGGCGTGCTCACGCCTCGGGCCTCTCCCACCCTCTGCAGAGGTGTGGAGCTGAGCCGACCCTCTGGCGTGGAGCTGGAGGGGGCGCCCCTATCGCTCTGGGCAGCAGCTCTGGCCTCGCGGCCGGCTGCTGGCATCTGGGCCGGACTCGACGTGGGCCTTCTGAAGCTCCCCAGGCTCCGCTGTCCTCACGAGACACGTGAGTCCAAGTTAAGTGGGGGAAAGGGCCTTTCTGGAGCGCTGTTCGCAGGACAAGTAACCACCCAGCTTGCTGGAGGAAAGCTAAGAAGTGCGTTCGGTCAGCGGACTCTTCTCCAAGGCAAGTCCGGTTGCCTCAGCCTTTCGCTCTGCTTCACCCAAACCGCTTTGCAGCTGCGCCGCAGAAGCTGCCTGCACTCTGACGAGGCTCCAGCGCCAGAGGTGGTTTCCTAGCAACGCAGAAGCTTTTAGAGCTGGAAATAATCGCTGCGTCCTTCAAAAGAACAGAGCCCCATTATCTATGCCCGGATTGAGGGGCCACACAGCCTGCAGGACGCCCCTGGGGGCCTGGAGCTCTGCAGGGCAGCCACGTGAGTCACGGTATTTTGGGGGCCAGGGGTCTGGAGAGTGGGGTCCTTGAGTTCACTCTGGGGGAGGTTTTACCACGCGGTGAGTTTCTCCACGAGGCGGAGACATTAGTTATTTTGAAGAGCAGGTTTCTCAGGGAAGGGACAGAAGAGTAAAGGACACGTGCATGGACACTAGCGGCAGGAAGAGCCGCCCCGAAGGGACAGGTTCGCTGAGAGAGGCTGTGGCTGCAGGTAGGCGGCCTTGGGGAGAGCGGCCTCCGCCGGGGGTCAGTGCAGAGAAGCCCCGGCGGGCGCGGGTCACGGCGGGCAGGAGGCCGCTGCCCTGCCTAGGAGAGCGCCGGTGAGAAGCGCCTGCACGGGCGCAGGCGGGCAGGGGACGGCTGCCCCGGCCAGTGCAGAGACCGCCCTGACAGTGTCCTCTCTGGGAGGCTCAGTCTGCATGGAGAGGTGTATTGTTGACTCAATCAGCCGCGTAGAATTTAAAAGGGACCAAGAGTCTATTGTGGGCTCAGCCTCCACACCTTTACCTTCAGGCCTGTGCTCCAGATGCCTGGTACAGCATGACACCTGCTTGGGTCTGGTGCTTTGTGATTAGGCACAGCGCCTGAGGACCTCAGGGTGACGGCTGTGCTAATCCCTTATGTTACAGGGCAGGGAGAGGAGCTCCCAGAACCCCCAAGCTTGCCCTTTCTGAATGGGTTCTGCCATCCGCCGCATTAAGACAAACATACAAAACCTTTAATGGAAAGGAACTTTAATATAACTAGGGTACAATAAAGAAAGAACAA
>JAGFMF010012216.1:117768-141099 GCA_019455555.1 Galemys pyrenaicus
GACAAATCTGGGAGGAAAAGAGCAAAATTAAAATTAAGATGAAAGCTGCCATTGCTAACTTCCCCACGGGTCTCTCACCCACATTTGTTCCAACCAGTCTAAGACCAAAAAGCAAGCACAGTTTCTTTACATGTTCCTCTGCTCCACGTGCCCCATCCAGATCTCCTTGCTGTTTTCCATCTTCCCTTCTTCTCTTTTCTCTTCTCTGCAAAAATCTTCTTATCCTCAGCTCCACCCACTTAGGGCGAAACCAGGATTTTAAAAACTTCCCCTTTTCCTGGGACCACCCTGTTACACTTAGACCCCGTCTCCCTGTGTGAGCCAGGTTTCTGGTCTTACGGCGACTCTTTTTCAGTTTCTTCTTTTTTTAAAATTTTATTTATGCACACAAGAGCTGGGGTACAGGCCAGAGGTTGGGGGGTGGGGTGAGAGGACTCACCAGACAGAGTGAGGAACAGAACAGGCAGATCCACTGAAACACACTGCTGAGGGGAGCAGCGGGAGGCAGGGGAGTCTGCTGTGCCCTGTGGGTCCCCTCCCTGGCTGGGGATCGAACTCGCGCTGCCGTGGCTGTGGAAGCCCCACAGTGCGGCGCTCAGCCCCTTGCGCCACCAGGGAGGCCCTTCTTTGTCCTTATCCTCCATCACGAGGGGGACAAAAGTGAGTGGAAAGGAGCCCACTTTAACGCTGTGAAAGGCTGTGCACACCAGTAGGTGGACACTAGCCGGACACGCGGGCTTGACCTCGTGCGGGCGGCGCCCTCGGGAGGCCCCACAGCTGGGTCAGTGATAAAAGTGCCAAATAACGGTCAATTGCTCTATCACTGCAGCCCACTCCTTCATCCTCAACAAGTGTTTCTGAGGGCCTACTGTGCGCACAGGGCAGCCTGCCTGACTTCCGGGCAGCTGTGGACTCGGGGGCACTCCTACCTCGCTGGCCGAGCGCGGGGGGTTCTGGTGTTGGCCGGCTGGGGACCGATCAGCCGCCGGGAACCCTCGCTGACGTGTGCGAGAGCAGAGCCACCTACCTGGGCGTTAAGTCAGAACCTGGTGCTGATGTCGCGGGAGCCAGTGGGTTTGGAGGGCGGGTCCCTGGGTCACTCGGGAAAGGGCTCCCCAGAGCCCCGTTCAGCGGCGCGCGGCGAGTTCCCAGTGAGCGTCTCCACGAGGCGGAGACGTTGGTTATTTTGAAGAGCAGGTTTCTTAGGGAAAGGGAATCCAGGGCCTCCCTTGCTGTCAAACAAGGAGCTCCTCCCCCGAGGCCTCCCATCTCGGGCCCCACTGCCCCTAGGGCGCTCCCGCTGGGCCGGGGCCACTCACGTCTGACCTCAGTGATTTCCCTGAGGCCGACTCAAGCTGCAGCAGAACCGCATCTGCCCAGCGTGACGGGCAGTAAACGTTCGTTCGAGGGCAGCAACAGGTTTACTCGGGCTCTTAGCTAAGTCAAACAGGGGTGCTGCGGGTCAGCCACGGCACCGGCCGGCCCTCTGCATGAGGAGTGTGGGGACGCAGCCGGGACAGGGAGGGCAGGCCTCGTGCTGGGCCATGTGCAGACCCGCGTCATCACACGCCAGGCTCCGATTCGGTCACTCTGGTCTGCTGACCTGAAAACCGTGAATTTCACAGTCTAAGCCCCACAAAGCGGGACTTCAGGAGTCCCCTGGTGAGGCCTGCAGGGCCTGATCTCAGCTGGCTACTCCGCCAGGGAGGCCCAGAAGCAGACCTCGAGCAGGACACTGGGTGCAGTGCTGGCTGCTGTGGGGCGCTCGGACCCGCGAGGCTTTCTCCAGTCTGCGCCGCCCGCCCACCCACCGGCTGCGAGTGGCCTGTCCTCGCCGGCCGTCAGCCCCTCCCTCCGCAGGGGCTGTCCAGTCTGCCCGGAGGGTGCCCGCTGCCCCGCTTCTCCCTGACCGCCAGCAGAAGCCAAGCTACCTGCGGTGCGTCTCTGCAGTCTGGGGTGGGGCTGACCCATCCCACTGCGGGCAGGAGGTGGGGCAGATGGACCGGTGCCGGGATGCAGCTGCCCGGAGAGGGGCCGGTCTGGGCACGGCCTCACCACACCACAAGGGGTGCACCAGTCGCCGACCGTGGACAGAAGGTGCAAGCTGCTGACCAGCGAGTGGACCGGCTGCTGAGCGGGAGGAGCTGGCTTGTGCCGGCTGCAGTGAAGACGCTTGGGACGCCCCTCCCCGAGGCCCCGCTGCAGCGCGCCCTGAGGGGACCCGGGACGGGCCTGGCAGCGCCGCATTATCACCAGCAGGTTCTGGTCCTGGCTGCGGACCTGGGAGTCTGCGCCCGACACCGCGTACAGGGCGTGGCTTCTCCCTCAGCCGGCGGGGCTGGTCCCGGGCCGCGGGGGCGGTGGGGGGAGAGAGGGGTCTGTGAGCCCCGAGGGCCAGCGGGGGCGCAGCCATGGCTCTGGGCGCTCGGCTGCCGCACAGCCAGCGCGACTCCGGGGCAGGCGCGGGCAGCGGCGCCAGTGACTCGCAGAGGGCGGCAGGTTTCATCGTGTTTATTTCGACGGAGGCTCCCGACTTCCCGCCCCACGGCGCTGACCACGCACCCCTGTGCGCAGCCCCTCCCTTGGCGCTACTTCCCCAGTCCTGGTGCCGGGAGGCCGCGCTGGGCCAGCCGCGGACAGCCGTGAGCGGGGCATGAGCCGGCCAGTGCAGGTGCGTGCTCGCGGAGACGGCCCGCAGCGCCGGCAGGAGCAGTGAGCACAGGCGGGGTGCCGGGCACCCGCACGTGCTTCTGGGAAGGGGCAGCCCTGCCACGGTGCCCGGGCGGGCGAGGGCGAGGGCCCGGCCTGCGGTTCCACGTGGAGCCCTCTGCAGGGGCAGGCCGCGGCTCCGGAACGTGCACGCACACACACACGCACACACCCACACATGCACACGTACGTGCACGCACACATGCCCACGCACACACGCCCGCACACGCACACATGTATGTGCACACACGCCCGCGTGCACATGTCAACACACGTGCACACACGCACACACGTACGTCCACACACGTGCACACATGCACACACGTCCACACACGTGCACACACGTACACGCACGCAGTGCAGCGGCAGGCCTGCGACCAGCCGCACCGACGCCCACGGCCCCGCGGCCGCCCTCAGGCCGCCGACAGGAAGGGGAAGAAGAAGAAGTCGAAGGCGAAGCGGAGGGCGCCCTGCACCGCGCCCCGCCAGTCGCGCTCGATCTTGACGTGGCGCCGCGCAGGCGAGAGCTGCGCCATGCAGTTGAGGCAGCTGATGGCCTTGAGCTCGAAGACCGGCCACTTGCTGCCCAGCCGGCCCTCCAGCACCGTGCTGAACTCCACGAGGCTGCCGTGGCGCAGGTGCAGCAGCGCGTCCTTGAACTCGCTGCTGGCCCGCAGCACGATGTCCTTGGTGACGTCGTCGTCCTCGGGGCCGCGGCCCTCGCCCAAGGGCATGCCCACCGTGAGCTCGAACTTGTAGCGGTCGAAGCGCTTGATGTGGCAGGGGTGCTTGGCCAGCTGCCCAAGGCGGCACAGCTCCTCCTCGGCCGAGGGGGCCGGGCCGGCGCTGCAGGCCGGGTAGGCCTCGCCGTACAGGCAGCGCATCCAGTCGCCCACCACGAAGGGCAGCATGTTGATGGCCGCCTCGGCGCTGTTGTCGATCTCCGTCACCCGCACGTACTTGAAGCGGCCGGTCCAGGTGACGCGGTGGCCCTCCAGGTGGCTGCACAGGATCTGGGTGCGCGCCATGTTGGTCTCCTTCCAGGCCCGCGGGCCGCACAGGGCGCCGTACTGCGGCCAGGTCAGCGTGGAGTTGTACACCTTCATGCCCTCCGAGCGGTACACGTAGAACCAGCAGAACAGCACGATGGCCGTGATCCACACCAGGATGAGCTTGACCAGGGAGCTGCGCGACAGCGACCGCGCCATGCCCACCAGGGAGACGTTGGCCTTGGCCCACCAGCGCAGCAGCAGGGGCACGCTGCAGGCCGCCAGGGTGACGGCGACCTTGGTGAGCTCCAGCGACATGAACCAGCCGGCAAACTGCACCAGGCCCATGAGCGCCAGGCCGGCCGCCAGCACAGGCAGCGCGAAGAGGAAGAGGAAGTAGCCGATGGACGCGCGGACCAGCCCCAGGCCGGTGGACGCGCGCAGGAGGACCACGGAGAGCTCGCACCACATGAAGCAGACCAGGTAGGGCACCAGGTAGCAGTAGGTGCCCTGGAAGCCCCGCAGCTGGGCCATGCGGAAGAAGAGGTAGAGCAGGCAGACGTAGAGCAGGCAGGGCACGCTGGCGTTCAGGACCACGAGGGGGCCGACGGGCACGGTGAAGAGGGTCTGGCCCAGCAGCTTCAGGGCGGGCCAGTCGAAGGGCAGCGTGGGCAGCAGGGACAGCAGGCCGGCGGCCACCTCGGTCGCCAGCGCCCTCCGCGTGTAGGGCTCGGCACAGGCGCTGAGGCTCATGTAGCTGGTGACGGTGAAGAAGACGGACACGACGGCCAGCTCCGAGCAGGGCACCCAGTCCCCGCTGGCCACGGGAAAGGAGAAGATGACGAAGAAGACGGACAGCAGGAAGTGGACGTAGGGCTCCAGGTGGTTCCAGCCGAAGTTCGCCTCGGCCTGTTCCACGTCCAGGCCGGGCTCGAAGCGCAGCAGCAGCCCCGTCAGGGTGCGGAAGCTGTCCCAGGCCCTGCTGTCCTGGAAGACCTTGAGGGTGCAGATGACCATGGAGACAAAGGACAGGTAGAAGACGACCAGGGGCACGAAGAAGGCGAAGAAGTCGACGGTCAGGTTGCTGACGACGAAGAAGAAGACGAGGGCGTTGATGTGGTGGGTCGGCACGACGGTGGACAGCCAGTGCATGCCCACGCGGGAGGCCACGTCGATCAGGTACTCCTTGATCTCCATGATGGCGTGCAGCGGGTACTTGACCACCTGCAGCAGGGGTGAGGCGGGCGTGGGGCCGGGCCGGGACCGCTCGCCTCCAGAAACCTCCTCCCCACGCCGAGTGCCCGCTGGGCCTCGCTCCGAGGCGCCCCGCGCTGCCCTGTCCACGTGGTGCCCGTGGCCCTGCAGTCCCGCCCAGCCTCCTGGACGCGCCGGTCACATGGCGGGCAGCCCTGGGGACCGGCCACGTGGGTGTCCCGACACTCCCCGACGGCACGGAGCGCTGGGCGCAAGCCCACGAGGCAGCCCCCCGGCCCGTGCGTGCCGGCGGGTCTGGCCGGGCACCAGATGCTGCCCTGATGCCTCGCATGTGGCCAGCACCGTGCCCGAGGGGCCGGGAGGAGCCTAATTTCTCTGAAACCCTGAGATCCCGTCGTGACGCTCACAGCCACGCACCACTTTCTGCGCCCGCCCCAACCCCACCCCGGACGCAGCCCGGGCGGACCCGCCCCACACGTCCGGTCCCCGCGAGGTCACTCCAGCTGCTTTCTGTCCCCGCGCCCACCGCCCAGCTCAGCCTGCCTCTGCCGACACGAGGCAGCCCACGCACGTCCCGCAGGGTCCGAGACACAGGCCCCCAGTGCCCCCAAGCCGTGTGACCCTGGGCCCACCTGCCGGCCCCGCTGGACCGTCTCGGGTCAGCCCAGCGACCACGCCGCTGTCCTCCGCGTGGCGGGGCAGGGCCAGGAGCTGAGCGGGCAGGGCCAGGAGCTGAGCGGGCAGGGTGAACGGGCGGGGTCACGGTGCACAGCGGAGCCTCCGCACGGCCGGGCCCTCAGAGCTGCGCCCGCCGGGCCGCTCACCTTCAGGCGCAGGGGCAGGTCCTCGGGGCCCTTCCCGTCCAGCTCGTCGTCCTCGTCGTCCTGCAGGAGCAGGTGGGCGGGGATGATGCCCTTGGCGTACTTCTTGGTGAGCTCCACGAAGTCGTCCAGGGCGATGTAGCTCTTGGCTGGGCACAGGGAAGGCGGTTCAGGCGGGCTCGCTGTTCCCGGGACGGCACGGCAGGGCGTGGCCCGCGGCTGAGTCCTGGGGAGGGCCCCCCGCCCCACCCGTTCCCGGGGCCAGGGCGCCGAGCGGAGGAGACAGCAGATGAGGCCGTGCCCTCCGCCCGCTCCTCGCGCTGCCCAGACCCCCCAGGCCCCACCCCGTTTCCCGGGCCCCCGTTCACGGTGCCCGGCGGCTGCCCCACCCCATGCACCCCTCCTGGGCCTGCCGCGCTACCCTAGGCCCTGGGGACACCTGGAGCGTGGGAGCCACGCAGCCCGGCCAGCGCCGCAGCCAGAGCTCACTGCTGCCCGGGGCCGGACACCTGCCGAGCGGCCTCCGCCGGGCAGCCCCTGGGCACCTGAGGGCAGAGCCAGGCGGCGGGGTTGAGCCCCATGTGTGGCCCCCCCCAGTGGCGCCAGCACTGGGCTATCCCGGGATGCCGGCCCTCTGCAGCTCGTCTGGGCTCTGGGGACGCACTGGTCTGGCCAGGGAAGCGGCCGGCCCGGCAGGTGCACGGGTGGCCGCGCGGTGGGGACCCTGCGAGCCAGGGCAGGGGCTGTGGGGTGTGGGCTGGGCCCGGGGCCGCGGCACACAGCGGCTGAGCCTGGGGTGGTGGGGGCGTTCTGGCCACCGAGCTGAGCGTGACAGCTGGGGAGTACAGCAAGTGGGCCTGGGTGATGGGGACGCGTGGGGACCCCCACAGGCAGCAGCCAGCGGGCAGCGGGGACCTGCTGTGGGGTCTACGGCCTACGGGGGAGGACGCTGTGAGAGGACAGGAGGGACCTGGCAGGCGGGCCGGGTCCCCGGGAGGGGCAGCTGTTCTGGTGGGCGACACCCGGGTTGCTGAGGACACACCGGTCTCCAGGAGAGCTGGGGGCTGAGGAGCCGCAGCCGGCGGGAACGTGGTCAGGCACCTTTGGCTTTCCTGCATGGCGCGAGGGGACGTGCGTCCCGACGGCCGGCACGGTCCTGAGGAAGGGGGTGCTCCCTGCATCCTCGGGGCCAAGCCACACCCCGGCGGGGCTGACAGCACAGCAACCTGCCGCTGGCCCCGAGGCCGGGGAGTTCCGACGTGGCCAGTGCGAGGGCAGCCCGCCAGCTCCCCCGCGGGACGCCTGCAGGCTGTCTGGCTCCCTCCAGCGCTGGCCCCGCGGGCAGCTGACACCTGGCCCAGAGCCCGGAGGCGCAGGTGGGGGCGGCGCTCCAGGCCCAGAGCGGGTGGAGGCGCTGCGGCTGCTACTCACACTCACTGCTGACCAGACGCTCCAGCACCCGCCTCTGCTTCTGCAGTGACTTGGGGACGGGGCCCGGCTGCACCCCTCCATCTGCAAGACAGAGGGAGCAGGTTAAGGTAGCTGACAGCTGTGCCTGCACCCCGCAGTGCCCAGAAACCCAAACATGTGTCTGTGCCCCGGCTCTGGGCCATGGGGCCGTCTGGGCAGTGACCTCGAGCCTCCGTCACCGGGCGCCGCAGGGCACTGGACGCGGGCACTCTGGCCCATGCCGCCGGCCCCCAGTGCCTTGCTGCGTGGCCCCTTGGCATGACTCCCCCGGAGTAAGACTGAGCTCCCCGGCAGGGCCAGGGCCCCGATTCCCAGCCAGCTGCAGCGGGGCGCACCCAGAGGCCGAGGGAGAGGTGGGACCAGACAGCGGGGGCCTGCGGGGCGCGCAGACGGCAGCTGAGCCGGAGCTCGGGCCTGCCTGGAAGGGACCCTGGGATGGGGCACCAGGGGGACACTCCCTGGCCTTACAGGGGACCTGCGAGGCCTCCCCAAGAAGGCCGCCAGGGGCCTGTCGCTCTCCACAGGAACCCCCACCCCAGCAGAACAGCCGGCGCGGGCCCGGCAGGGGCCGCGCCGCCACACGCACCGCGCTCGTCCACCCGCCCGACGTTCTCCAGCAGCTCCGACACGGCCACCCGCTGCTGCTTCTTGGGGTTCAGCTGCCAGTACATGAGCAGCGCCGCCTTGCGCACCGCCCGCTCCAGGTCAGTCTCGGAGGAGAGCTGCTTCACCTCCGGCTCGTTCTCGGAGGTGATGCCTGTGAGACGGGCGTCAGGGCCGCGGCCCGGCCTGGGGCCGTGCTCCAGCGCGCGTGGGCACGTCCAGGCCAGGCCCGCACCGCGGCCGCACGCGGAGCACGCACGCTGAGACCCAGGCCCGCACCCTCCCCACGTGCTGCCCGCACCCCACTGCGCAGAGGGGCACCGAGGCAGGCACGGCGCTGGCGGCAGGGGGCGGGCCTGGCAGGCCGGAGCTCCGCTGGACGCAGTGGCAGCCGGCGTGTACGCACCTGGGACGGGGCCGGGACAGGCCCTTCCTGATGCCGCGCCGGGGGCTGGGTGACCAGCGGCCCAGCAGCAGGGACGGCAGCCAGGCCCCCAGGGCGGACACAGGACGGGCTGGAGCTCACGATGAGAAAGCATTCACAGGGGGACGGGGTGCGGGCCCAGGCCCCCGCCCTGCGTCCGTGGTCCTGCCCGCTCCCTCACACAGCTGAGGTCCACAGGCCCTGCCACAAGCTGCCCCCTCGCCGGACCCCCACCGCTCGCCCTGCAAAGAGCTCTGCTCCCTGGCCCCCGTCCAGCTCCTGGCAGGCTGGGGCTGCGCGGGCTTGGACCGTCCCCTCGGGGCGGTGGGAGCCGGGCAAGTCTGCAGAGCCACACGCTGGAGGCTGCTGGGCCTTCTCGCCGCCCGCTGTGCCAGAAAGCACCGGAGGACAGCGCCGCAGGGGAGCCGCCCCCCACACCCCCGCACCGGGGCCCTGCGGCCATGGCTCCCGCTGGGTGTCCCGCAAGCAGCTCCGCGCCCAGACGCACCTTTTCTGTCGGCCAGGCAGCGGCGCAGCAGCTTGACGGCCTCGCGCCGGCCCTGCTTGGCGGCCAGGATCAGCCAGCCCACCGCAGTGCAGCTGTGGAGCTCCTCGTCCCCGTGGGCCGCCAGCTCCAGGTAGCGCCGCCCCACCTGCAGGCAGACTGCCCGCCCTGAGCGGCCGCACTCCGCCCAGCCTCCTCCTGCCCCGCCTCCCCAGCCCGCCAGGCCTAGAGGCAGGGACCGGCCGGCAGGCGCCCGCACCCCGGGGCTGCTCCTCGCGGGACAGGAGCTGGGGCGCCCACGCACGGGCAGGATGGGGAGGGGCTCTGCTCAAGGCCGGGCCAGGCTACGCGTGGTGATGGGCCGGCCGGGAGGGCGTCACCGAGACGACGGCCACGGGTGGGCGGCTCCCCGCCCCGCTGCGGCGCCCTCCACTCCAGGCCGCGTGCCGGCGCTGTGACCCGAAGCTGTGGACACCTCGGCCCTCACCTCTGTCTGCGCCTTGGGGTCCCCGGCCTTGGCCTTCTCCAGCACGTCTTCAAAGGGGGGCTCCACCTCTCCCCTCGCGGGCGCTGGGGCAGAGGAAAACAAGCCACAGACGTCACGGCGGGCCCGCCACCCCAGGCCCCACGGCCAGGATGGGCACAGTGCTCAGGCGCCGGGACCATGAGGGGCAGCTCCCAGCCGGACGTCTGTCCCTTCCCGGCAGCCTGGACTCCAACCCCGTGCGCTGGGACGGCCGAGGGCGAGACCCGTGCGCCAGGGCCGGCTCCAGCGTGGCACTCACGAAGCTGGGCTTCGGGGTGCACCTCCACCTTTGGGGCTGGCCCAGCCCCTGCTGCCCACAGTGCGTGCCTCCCAGCGCCCAAGCCACCGCCCCCGGCACACAGCCCTTCCCTGACAAAGTCAGTCCACGCTCTGGTTTGCTTCTGTTCTGCTTTTAAAATCAGAACGCAGAAGATTCCAAGCCTCCATCTGCTGGCTAAAAAGACCACTCTCGCCATGACTAATTATTCTCAGGAGCTACTTCGAGACGTCTCCCCGACACGCGGGTCTCTTGGACACACGCGCACCCCCCACCCCACAGGCCGGCACTCGGCGCGCTTGCGCTGCAGCCCGGCAGGGGCCCGCTGGTCCCCATCAGCGGGGGCCCGCCGAGGCGAGGGCAGCACCCGGCAGCTCCGCCTCAGCACCGGGGGAGCCTCCGGAAACGGCCGGGCCATACACAGGCCCGGCCAGCAGCCCCGGCGAGCGGCCCTCCGACCCCGTCCCTGCGGCCACGTCCCCAGCTGGGGCCGGCGCGTTGTCCGTCTCTCCCTGGCTCTCCCGCCTGGAGCGTGGACAAGGTGGTGGCACAGGCGCCGGCCCCGGTCTCCTCTGGGACTCGGCGCTGTGGAGCAGCACCTGGCCGGCGCACAGGCGAGGCCGTCTTAAGAGCGCCGCAGCCAGGCCTGGGCAGCGCTCGTATGGCTCAGCGGGCCGGGCCAGGCACCAGCCCGTCCTCACGCTGCCCGGACAGACGGCCCAGGCGAGGCGGGGACGGGCTTCTGCACCGTGGGTGACCAGCGCCGGGGAGGGGGTGCACCCCTGCATTGGGCTGGTGAGGCCAGTCAGGCCCGCGCCGGCTGGAGCTGCCGCCAGCCCATCACAGGAGACGCGCGGAGCCGGAGCCGCTGCAGCGAGGCCGTGCCCCGGCAGGCTGAGGCCGTGCCCCGGCAGGCTAGGCCGTGGGGGCAGCGTGTGGGCCCTCGGGGCAGGGGCGCCCCTGCGGCGGGCGCTCAGGCGCCCCGGCCCTGTGCCAGGACCTGAGTGCCCTCCCTGCGCCCAGGGTCAGCCTGGCTGGGCGGGGACAGAAGCGTCCGCCCGCTTACCTGCTCCAGCCACTCTCTCCCGGCTCCTGGCGCGCTGGGCCCGAGCCCCGGCTGGGGCTGCTGCGCCTCCCGCGTGTTCAGGTCCGGCTGGGGTGCCGGGAGCGTGGGGCGGCTCGCTCTTCTGCTCCGCCGAGGCCGTGGCGTTGAGCCGGGAGCGGGGCTGCGGCGGCGGTGGGCCGGGGGGGCTCGGGCCGGGGGCGCTGGCGTCCATCCTGCCGGCGAGAAGGGCCAGGTCAGCTCAGACGCTCACTGCCGGTGTCGAGGCCCCGAATCCCGGCCCACCAGGCCAGGGCTCAGGCCTGAGAGCTGGCTGTGTGGGGCTGCGTGGGGGCCCCAGATGAGGAGGGGCCTAGAAAGGGGGCTTTTCAGATGGACTTAAGGCTCTTGAGAGGAGACTGTCCGAACTGGGGGACCCCCTGTCCGAGGCTGAGTCCTTACCAGAAGAGGGGGCTGGGGGGCTGAGAAACGGAAGACAAGACCCCAGGGACGGTCCTGCTCAGAGGGAGCCTGGGCCAGCTCTGCTAGACCCTGATTCTGGGCTCGGACCGCGCCTCTCCTGCTGGGGCCAGCTCGCTCCAGCCCCTCCAGGACGGCTCCGGCGCAGTGGGCGCGGGCGAGGGACGGGGCCAGGGAGGCAGAGAGCTGGGCTGGGTGCTCAGGCCCGCCCGACCCAGCTTCAGCGACGGGCCGGAAGCGCCGACACAGGGGGGCGCCCCGAGCTCTGCAGGCCCCGGCCCCGAGCCTGAGGCCCGATGGGCTTCAGGGACAAGCCCGGCACCGCCTGGACCGTGGCCACGGACCCGGGCGGCTGCCGCTCAGGCTCCCAGGGGGCGCATGGGCCTCTGGACCCGAGGCCCCGTCCTGGGCAGAGACGAGCAGGCGGGCGGGGAGGCTGGCCCGTCGCCTGCCCCACGCCCCGCTCTGGGCTCCGAGCCCACCTGCCCCAGCACCGAGCAGCCCTCACGTCGCAGCCATCAACGGGAAGCACGGGCCAGGCGGGGGTGCTGCGGGGCCAGACCAGGGCAGAGCACACAGGCGGCCAGGCCCCCGCCGCTCGAGGCCAGAGGCAGGCCCCAGCTCAGCCCGGCGGGCTTCCGAGACCCACACGAGGCCTGGTCCCGCAAGGAACCTGCAGATTGTCATCTGAACATTCCTTCCTCGCAGGAACCGAGCCCTGTTTGAAAACACCCCCGGGGTGCAGGCGCGGTCAAGCCGTGGGAATCGGCCGGAAATCAGACCCAGGGCTCGGCCGCTTCCGAGCTCCGGGCGCCCAGGACCCAACCACGAGGCGACTGCAGGCCCATCGGCAGGGAGCAGCCGGCACAGCCCAGCGGTCAGGGCCCCGAGAGCACGGGCAGCGGGTCCGGGCTATGCGCCCCCACCCAAGGCCCCCGGGCAGGCGTGGCGGGCGGCCTAGGAGCAGGTGCCGCAGACGCAGCTGGGGGTGCGCTGTGCTCACCGACAGTCTCGACTGCCCTGCCCTGCCGGGGGGAGGCCCTGCGGCCTGTGGCTGGAGTGGCGGCAGCAGCACCTCCCTCTACCCTGACGCGCAGGGACAGGCCCAGGCCCAGGGGGGCCACGGGCTCCGGTGCCGGCTGGGCTCGCCACAGAGCTCCGACAAGGGGCTTCCAAGGTCAGGGCGCCGCCTGTCTCCACAGCCCGATGCCCTGGTCCCACGACGGCTGACCCACGCCTGTGCCCCGGGAGCACCCCCTCCCGGAGGCCGCTCCTCCCAGCCCCGTCCGGGCAGGCCCCAGGCCAGGGCACCCAGCTGCCCCCAGTCTCCCGCTGCCCCTGCCAAGCGGCCTCCTTCCCCGGCCCTTGGGTCTCTTCCAGCCGGCCCTGTGCAGAGGCGGGCTGGGGGCCCTGTCCGTCCGTCTTTCTGATGGAGACCTGGTGGGGAGGCAGCACGTCCCGGGCAACGGACACCAGTGACTGCCTTTCACCGGCGGCCACTCGTCTCACCGTGGCTCAGTCCCCGTGAGACGGGCAGCGCCGCCCAGGCGGGGTGCAGAGTGAGGGGTGCAGCCCACGAGCACGGAACCAGGCCGCGGCTCCCGGTGTGACAGGCACGTGCTGCGGAGAGGCAGCCCCCACCGCAGATCGGACACAGGCCCCGGCGCTGCCAGCCGAGGCGCCTTGTGCGTCTGGGAGGAGCTAGGCTCGCGGTGCGGCAAATGCCCGGAAGTGGCCCGCACGGACGAGTCAGCGCCGGGTCCCTGAGCCTGGTCGGGCCTTCGGGATCGAAGGGCAGGTTATTTTAGAACAGCCCAAGGAGTGGGCGGGAGGCTTGCGGCGGGGACAGGGCTGGCCCCTCCTCCGGTGCAGCCGCTCGGGACACCGGCGCCCTGGCCGTCCCTCACTCGGGCACAGCCTGGCACAGGCGGGCAGATGTCCCCGTGCCCTTGAGGCCGTCCGGCAACAGGAGGAAAGCCGGAGGCCCCATCCTGCTGTGTGACCCCAGCAAGTCAACCCCCCCCTTCCCCGTGCTGCTCGGCCCCCAGCAAGCAGCGGCACGGTCCGCCCACGGCCGGCGACCCCAGACCCCGCCGCCTGCCGGCCAAGCATGGGGGCACGGATGTCACGAGGGCGAGCCAAGAGCTGGGCACCGCATTCTTTCCACGTGAGCACCAGGCACATTTTTATCCCATCAAGACACAAACCGCCACCCCAGGGAGCTCGGCGGGGGCTGCCGCCCTGTGAGCCTGGAGTCCCCGAGACTCAGGCAGCAGGACTGTGAGGCCCCCGCCCCTGAGGCCTGGCTTGGGCTGGGCCCCGCCTGCTGTCCCGGGGCTGGCTTTTAGGGGCACCCACCCTCCGACCGGACACTTCCGGCCACACGCCTGGGCCCGGGGCAGGGGGAACGCGAGCCCGCGAGGCCCAGGACCCCCGCTTGCCCCTCACAGCCCTGCTGCCGGCACGTGCAGGGAGGGGGTGGCGCAGGAGGCTCCGGCCCCACACACAGGTGGCGGCCCGCCTCTGGGTGCTGGCACACCGGCACGGCCTGCGCAGCACCGCTGGGGTTTAGGGCCCAGGAGACGTCGTCCTGGGTCTGCTTAGGACGGAGACTAAACTCGTCTGCAGAGGAAGACGGCGGAGACCGCACTGTTCACGCTGCGCGTCTCAGGGAGGGCGACGGGCGGGCGTCCATCCTTTTCAAAATGCAGTTCCCGGTTTTCTATAACGGATGGACGAGCGAGGTTTGGGAGCCCAAGAAACGTTACTCTAAACCCCAGTGGTGGCCGAGCCCTGAGGGAGCGGGGCCTGGGGTAGGGGTTATCCCCACGGTCTAGGAACCTGCTCTGACCCGGCCCTGTGGGGCCAGGCCCCTCTTGGGCACATGGCCCCTGGACGCGCCCTTTCAGAGGATAACAGCCCAACGAGGGACGTCAGCTCTTCAGTGTGCCAGGCCACAGAGCAAAGCGGGGACTAGGCCGGGAGTGCCCCGGGCAGCGACCAGGGTGGCCACGAGTGCCCCCGCCCTGGCCCCGTCTCCGCCCACTCTGAGCCTGGCGGGGCATCCGGCCCAGACTGTGGGCCCACTGCATGCCGGGGCCTCCCTGTTGGAGATGACCGCGCGGCCTTCCCTGGGGCGGCCTGGCCCAGACAGACGAGACATAAGCCACAGCACTGCCCGGGGCTGGCACTGCAGCGCTCCCTGGCTGCAGAAAGGGATGGGCAGGGGTTCTGGAAGGGACGGCTCGAGCAAGGCCACAGGACAGCAGAGGGACGCTGCCCGTGTGCACCCAGCGGAGGGCTGGCCGGGGGACAGTGGGGTGGGCGGCACTGTGGCCGAGCCTGGGGAGAGGTGGGGGCTGAGCAGCCGGGCTGGGGGGGGTGCGGGCACCGGGGGGAGAGGCGGGTTGCTGAGAGGGCAGCCAGGAACTGGACCTGGTGCGTGGAGTGGTGACTAAGGGCCGTGTGGGAACAGAATAGGGAGACCAGGGATGGCTGGGCAGCCACGCAGACAGGCGAGGAACCTGACCCGCCCGGGCCAGCACCTGAGCGCTTGGGGGCCAGCGTGGCACCAAGTGGCCCGTGAGGGAGGAGGCAGACACCCGGCTGGGCCCTTCCTGGGGGAGGGGGCAGGAGCTACATGAGGCACGAAGTCCCTGCCATCCTGATCTCTTTATCCCCACCGTGAGGGACTGTCCCTCGGCGCAGGCTTTCTGGGGCCCAGACTGAGCTGGTCCCCTCTCACAGCAAGCCAAGGCCTGTGCAGCCTGCGTGGGGAGGCCCTCTCCATCCATCCGGAGGAGGGAGATGCAGCCTCCCTGCCGGGCGGGAACAAGAAGGAACAGGTGTGCCCCGGGCAGAGGCTGGGCTTCCGGGACCCTCACAGCCCCGTGCGCACAAAGGGGAGCAGGGGACTGCAGTCCTGCCCCCAGGTGGGGTACCGAGCCGGCCTGAAGTGATGGGGCCCATCCCGGCAAAGAGGAAGCCCTTTCCCAAGGCCACGGCCCAGGCCGAGGTCCAAGGCAGAGGCAGGCGGGGCTGCGCGTGCCCATCAGGCTCACAGATGACCCAGCGCAGGAGCCGGGCTGGCCCCTGCGTCCAGTGTCCAGTGGGGCTCTCTCCTGCTGCTGAGCTGGCAGCGTTAATGTAAACACGCTGGAACGTCTTACCCAGCACAGGGGTGGGAGAACAGCAGTCCATAACACCCCAAGGGCTGGGCCAGACTCCCCAGGAGCTTCCACCTACAGTGCGGAAAGGAAGCTCCCAGGGCAGGGTTCGAGCTCGGCCCCACCCCTGCCGCCTCTGGGCGCCCCTCCCCAGGAGGGCCTGGAGGGCAGTCGCCAGAAGCTCCAGGTGCACCCGGCTTCTCCGACTAGGGGCCCCCAGCAGGCGGCGGGGGGCAGGGCCATGACTGGGCAGGTCGGCTCGGCCCGCACCGCACCGCCTGCCCAGGCAGCCCGGCCTGCTTTCCCGCCCAACGGGGTTTCGGGGCGAATCTCGCGGGCGGGACGGTGCTCGCAGCAGGCATCGCCCCACGGCTCCGGGACGCGCGCCCCCCAAAAAGACCCAACGCCGGCCCCAAGCGGGGTCATCGTGGGCGTGGCGGGGCGGCAGGGCCCCCGGTGCCCCAACTTCTGGGGAACTTGGAGGCGACGCAGAGACCAGCTCACGCGGGGAAACTGAGGCCCGAGGCGCGCTCCGAGTCCCCGTCCGGCCCCCGCACGTTCGCGCCGGGCCCGTAGCACTCACCCGCCCGCGAGTGGGCCGCGCGCGGCGCCGCGACGCCCTGGGCCTCCGGGCCGCCGTCGGGGCCGCAGCCGAGCCGCTCGGGAGCCGCGGCGCAGGGGACGGCGCGACCGGCAGCAGCGGCGGGCGGAGCAGGCGGCGGCAGCCGTGGGAGCCGCCAGCTCGGCCTGGAGGGGGCGGGTCCGGGGCGGGGCCTCGTGCCGCGCGCCACTCCCGGCGCGGCCCGCGGGACGCGGCCCAAGCGCGAGTCGCTGAGCGGCCGGCGGCCCCGCCAATCACGGCGCGCCTCCGCCAATCACAACGCGCCTCGCCGTGCTGCGCCCACTGGCACCCGCCTCCCGGAGGACAAGGAGAGCGCGGGCAGGACGGGCCTAGAGCGAAAGTTTCCGAGCGCACGCAGGCCCCGGCCCCGCCCCCGCCCCGCCCCTTCCCCGCCCCCGCCCGCCCCTTCCCCGCCCCCGCCCGCCCCGGCCCCGCCCCTCCCGCCCCCGCCCGCCCGCCCCGGCCGCACCGCCCGCCCCGGCCCCGCCCCGGCCCCGCCCCGGCCCCGCCCCGCCTGCCCCCGCCCCGCCCGCCCCGGCCGGACGCGCCCCCGGCGCTCGGGCCCCTGGCGACGGCGCTGGCCCTGTCCCTAACAGGTGGTGGGATCTTGGCCTAGAGGCCTGGAGGCCCTGGCTCCAGACCCTGGGTCGCTGTTGCAGCACCCGGTGGGCGCAGAGCGCGGCCGTGCCCCGAGGACCTCGGCCGGGCGGAGTGGAGGCGCAGCGCCCTTGCAGTGTGCGGGGCAACCCGGGCCGGCCCGGACCACGGGTCTTGCAGCGCGAGCACCTGCGGGCCCAGCACGTCCGTAGCCCCGCTGGCCAGGCCCTGCGCTGGGCGGCTCTCGGCCCCCGCCCGGTCCATGCCCGGCTCCAGGCGGCGGCAGAGGCGCGGTCAGTCCCGGGGCGGGCTCTGGCCGCGAGGCGGGAGCCCGGCGGTGCCCGCTGCTGCTCTCCTCTGGGCGCAGCCGCGGAGAAGCGCGCGGGTCTCACCCGCACTGGTCTCACCCACGCTGCAGTGGTGGCACCGCGGGTCGGGCAGAGCTGCAGACTCCTGGAGAGCCGCTAGCCCTGGCCACGCCGCCCGGGCTTTTGTCAGAACCTGGGGCTCGGGGCGGCCTCCTTTACCCCTGCACCGGCTCCTGCACCCCCGTCCAGCAGTGCGAGGCCATGGAGGAAGGAGGGGCCTGGCCGGCCCCAGGGCCCAGGAGGTTTTCCTCTTACCCCCCACCCTGGCCCAGCCAGGCAGGTGGTGTCCGCTTATTTTTATTGATGGAAAACTGAGGCGCAGACACCGCAGTGAAAGAAGGGAGAGATCGTTCAGACACTGTTACTGTTTACATTTGGGGTCCATAAAGGTTGGGAAAGCTCCCCCCCCCAAAAAAAAATCACTGCACATGTGACTATTTCATCAGCCGAAGCCCTGGGATCAGAGCTCCCTTTTTGTTGTTGTTTGTTTACCTTTCCTAAGATGGTGAATGAAAACGGTTTCTTATTTTCACTTCCATGGTAACTTATAAATCTGGGCATTTTGTGTTTCTATTTTGGAAGCATCCTTGCGCGCGCGCTCTCTCTCTCTCTCTCATATTTACTGGAGTATTGGAGGTTCTTTGGGAACCGTGGAGGTCTCGGCTCTCCAGCCCACCCTCTCCGCCCTCCGGTCCTTCTGCGTGCAGGAGGGTCCTCTCTGGATGGCCCCAGCCCAGGGTGGGCACCAGCAGCCCGTGAGGCCCCAGGCTGAGAGGCGGCCGGCCCAGTCACCACCCTCCGTAGGACGTAGTGGCTGGCCACCGGCTGAGCCCGGGAGACCCTGTGGCCTGCCTCTGGGCTCTGAGCACACAGCCGCAGGGCTGAGACTTGGCCCAAGCCCTGTCTGGGGATGCGGTGAGCAGAGGAAGGGCGGCCACTGGGAGACCCAGGGACGAGAGAAATGAGCCTCCGCGAGCTGCCCAGGGCCCCTCTGTCACGGAGAAACCGCTCGCATGGTCCACGGGGCCAGAAAACTCTAAAACACCAGCAAATTCAGGAAGAGAACCACTGAGGTGGGGAGAAGCAGCGAACAGGAAGGCAGCATGGGACGAATGCACAAGCAAATCCCCAGGAGAGGAGAGGCCCGGGGAGCCAAGGGCAGGGCAGGGGCAGCTGGAGGAGAAACAGGGAAAGAGGTGCCAGAGGAAGTGTCTGGGCGGAAGTCACGCTGTGTGGGCCCAGCTTGCGGGGTCAGGGCACAGCGGGCAGAGTTCCTGCGGGCCTGTCCGGTCCAGGCCGTGCCAGATCCCCAGGCAGCTGGAGCACCATCCGGGCACCACTGCCAGCCTCCGCCGGGGCAGAGCCTATCTGTCACGGCAGAAGAAAATACTCGACACGGCAGGCGCGGAGTGAGGCCTGGGACAGGCCTCCTGGCCGGTCCCCTCTTGCCCAGCTCTGGGCCAGTGAGGTCAGGAACCGGGCAGGGAGGACAGGAGGCGGGGCAGGGGAGCGCTGCTCTTGCAAAATACCTGGTTGTCAGCACAGGCTGGGCTTCCACGCAGCCGCTGCTGAGTAGGATTCATGAGCCCTGGCCACAGCCCGCGAGGGCACCCACTTGCAGCGGGGAGTGAAAGCAGAAGCAGGCGTCGCAAAGCCGGTGAGACAGCGAGGCCCAGAGGGAGAGGCCAAGTCTGGCTGTGTGGGTGCAGGGAGAGAGAGTTCAGGGTCTGCTTGGGGGTCTCCTGAGGGGTGTTACCATTTATGTTTACTGTGTCGCCAGAGAGAAAACGACTGAGCTGTGCCTGTGGAATTGAAAGCGGTGACTAGTGGGAAGAAGCGGGGTAGAATGTGGGTGGAGCTGGGGTGAGCAAAGAGGCAAGATGGAGGAAAGGGGCCAGGAGAGGAAACAACCACTTCACAAAGTAAACATAAAATGAGATGCAATAAATGAAAGCAGAGAGCGGCTTTCAAGACAACTGTGAATGTTAGGAATGTCCCATCAAAATCCAGGAAGGTTAGGGTTTAAGAGACTTCCAATTAAATGTCACTAACAAGAAATTGCACCAAAAGTACAAATAGAAGTTCAAAGTGAATAACATTTAGAAATTGAAATAAAAACAGAAGAATGGGAAATGAATGCTGTGTAAAGAAGAATTCAAGGCAGAAAGTGTTTGTGAGAACAAAGAAGGATAGTATGGCACGGTGTGAGGTATAACCTACAAAGAGTCCATCGGCACAAATCTGAGTGAGGGAGAAAAAACAGCAGCTATGACACTTCTGTGCATCACCTGGCTGGGCTGTGGCACTCAGATTTGGTCACACACAAGATTGCTGTGATGTCTTTTTTTAGATGAGTGTACAAGTCAGTAGATATGAGGAAAGCAATTACTGTCCAGCTGTGGGTGGGCCGTATCTAATCAGTTGAAGATTCAAGAGAAAAAGACAGACACCCCATGAACAAGAAGGAATTCTGACAGCAGGTGGCCTTCAGATTTGAACCGCTACATCGACCCTTTCCTGGGTCTCTGCCTACCACGTGGCCCCACAGACTTTGGACTTTCCAGCCAGTTCCACGATCACATGCATCAATTCATTAAAAATCTCTCTGTCTCTCTCGCTCTCTCCTGCCATGGGTAAGAGTGTTGCGTTGCCAACACCACACTGACAAACAGGAGCCGTGCGACAAGTTGCAGGATGCTCTGAAGAGCAAGAGCCTGGCCTTTTCATTCTTAGAACAGCCCCACCGCACCCGCTCTGAGGGAAGGGGGACAAGAGAAAGGGCAGGTGGCCCCAGACAGCGCTCCGTCACCCGGCTCGGGCCGCGGGTCTGCCCAGGCCCTGCCCCCCTGCTTGCCGGCTGGTGCCGAGGTTGGGAGCAGGCCCCGGGCCCCAGCGGGTTTCGGCCTCGTGGTGGTGTCCGCCCGTCAGCTGCTGGGCGCCTCGTTGCCCATCAGCCAGGGCCCTGGCGCTCCCGGTCACACCGCGTGACGCCCGCCCTGGCCAGGTGAGCAGCTCTCGCTCTCGGGGGCTTTGGGGGGCACCTTGCAGGCTTCGGCTCCCGTGACCAGGCACCCCGACATGGGTGACTGCGGAGTAATACGGCCTGAACCCCGAACCACCCCTGGCGTTCAGGTCGGTATCCACCGAAGTCGGTGATCAGGGGCCCGGGCTTGCTCTCCTGGGTCACGGGATAACCACGGAGTGCCGAGAGCGGGGCAGTGGCCAGGCCCCAGCACCAAGGTGAATGCTCACAGCCCCTGGGGCATTTGCAGCAGTGGACGGCCCCCATCCCGAGCGCGCAGCCCCCTGGATGGCCAGCTTGTCAGCCACACGGGGGACTTCAGGCAGTGACCAGGACCGCCCACGTCAGCAGCTCAGGAGCGGGGCTCAGGACTCCCCACTTTGACCGGCTGTCTGGGGGATTCTCCGTGGGTCACTTGGACCAAGGCCGTGAAGCTGAGTGAGTCACGGTGTGAGCGGTCACCGGGCACCCCGGCGTCCTCGGCCCAAGCCAGTGTCCAAAATGCAGCCCCCGTGCCCCTACTGAGTCAGCATCTGCTTCTTAGAGAGACCCCTGTGGTTCCCACGGGCGGGGAGCTGGCGGAGGCTGCCCTGGGTGGGAGGCCCCCGATCCCGCCGGTGCACGCCCCTCCTGCTGGGCCCCTGGGGAGACGGGCGCTAGCTGGGGCAGGGTGGGCTGGCCGAGCAGCGAGAGCCCCTCCTGGGGAGCACGCCCCTGGGCCCACCCGCACCCCTCATTGGATGCGAGTCCATCGACAGATGACGGGAGCAGAAGTAGGCCCACTGCGCACCTGCCAGGCCCCCCTCAGGCCTCTCTGGGCACCGTGGTGGGAGAAACACCCCACCCTGCCCTCGTGAGCGCGTGGGCTGGGCAGATCCGGAAGCTGGAAACTCCAGCCCCGTGCTTGAGAGAAGGGCCCTGATGGGGGAGGCCGCGCTGTGTGGGGAGGCCTGGCTGGGAGAGGGCTGCGGCCATGCCGCCCTGGGAGGCTCCCTGGAGGCGGCGTCCTTAGCTCTCTGTTCATCCCGGTCCTCTCCTGCGCTCCTCGCCTCCTTGTCTTCCAGTGTAATGCGCATCTCAGAGCAGGGTAGGTCCATAGCAAATGTCATGGAAAACACGGAGGCACCATGTGCCCTGCCCGCCTTGCGTAGCCCCAGAGGGGACGTTCGTCGCCGCCAATGAGCTCGACATCGCCCTGCCGTTGCTGCCAGTGCTCGGTGCACCGCCCGGTCCCCGCGGTCGCCCGCCTGGGTTTTGGCCGCTGAGCGGAGCGAGAGCCACCGCCACGACGCACAGTCTCGGTATCGGCCCATCGCTTCGTGCCCGGGGGCAGGTTTCCTCTCCCGCCGGCGCGGGGCTGAGACTCGAGGCCTCGGGTGGCCGCGCTGAAGTGAGGGGCCAGCCACCCCCGCCGCGCAGCCCACGAAGTCGGGGGCCCCGGCCTGGGGGCGCTCACGCTCGTCTCACGAGCATGGCGGTTTCTGGAGCCCACCGCTGTCTGTCGGCGGGACGGGCGGTTCTGAGCGTGAGAGCCGCTGGCGGAGCTGTGGCCAGGGCTTTGCCGTCGTGCGTGGCCGCGGTCACCGCACACGCTTGGAGCCGTCTTCGGGAGGGGTTTGTCGAGGCGCCTGTGGGCCGAGCACACCCGGTCGGGTCAGGAACGCGCCCCGGGGCCGGGCCCCTGGGGTAGTCTGATGAGGTTTTTGGAGTGTGGGGTTTGGAGAGCGGGTCCTTGGGGTCACTCTGGGAAGGGTTCCCCCAGGGCCCCCTGCTCAGCAGCATGCCGCGAGTTCCCGGGCGAGTTTCTCCACGAGGCGGAGACATTAGTTATTTTGAAGAGCAGGTTTCTCAGGGAAGGGACAGAAGAGTAAAGGACACGTGCATGGACACTAGCGGCAGGAAGAGCCGCCCCGAAGGGACAGGTTCGCTGAGAGAGGCTGTGGCTGCAGGTAGGCGGCCTTGGGGAGAGCGGCCTCCGCCGGGGGTCAGTGCAGAGAAGCCCCGGCGGGCGCGGGTCACGGCGGGCAGGAGGCCGCTGCCCTGCCGAGGAGAGCGCCGGTGAGAAGCGCCTGCACGGGCGCAGGCGGGCAGGGGACGGCTGCCCCGGCCAGTGCAGAGACCGCCCTGACAGCGTCCTCTGGGAGGCTCAGTCCGCGTGGAGTGGCTTGGGGCGGACTGAATCAGCCGAGAAGCTGTGGAAGGGCCCGGAGCTTCTGCAGCGGGCTCAGGGGCACCACAAAGGGTCCCAGAGCTAGAGCTCCGCCTCCAGCTTTGCTCTGGGTCTGACACTCCTCGGCGGTCATTGTGCCTACGGATCTTTGCTGCTGTAGTTGGGTCAATGGCTGTTCATGCTTCTGCCCCTCCTCCCGTGTGAGCCGGGCCTCTGGCCTTAAGGTGCCTCCTTTCCAGTTTTTCTATTCTTTACTCCTCCATCAGTGTCGCCTCCCCTCTGCCTCTTCGTCTTCTCCCCACCCCCCAACAAGTCACCAATCCTTTCACGGTGGCCATAGTTTTGTCTTCTCTAGAATGTTCTACAGTGGGGATGACACAACGTGTAGCCTTTTCAGGTGGACGTTTTTCACATCTGAGCCTGGCTAAGCTGTCTCTGTCTCTGCCCTGCCAGCTCCTCCCCTTTTACTGCTGAGGGCACCCTGCTGGTGGGTGGGCCTGTGGCCACCACCTGTGCTGCTCCAGAGGCGCCGGTTCCACTGCGAGAGCTGAGCACCAGGCCGAGCCAGTCTCACCCACCTCTCTGAGTGTCGCCCAGGAACCCCGGCCTGCAGCTATCTGGAGTCTGAGCAAACCAAGGGGGATGGTGCCACCACCCCCATGATAATTAAAGGAAAACGGAGGGAGGACTGGTGGCCTCGCTCCCCCACGGCAGCTCCGGGAGGTGACACAGCCGGGCTCGGGGCCTGGTCTCTGGGCCAGACGCTGTCCTCATCGCCCGGTGGCAGGACGGAGCGTGTTCATCCTGGGGGCGCTGGCCTGCATGGCTGTGGGTGCTCTGTACTTTCTGTGTAGCTGCACGAAAGGGCATTTTGGAAAGACCTTGTCTTCAGTGCAATAAAAAAGAAGCAGGAGTCAGTGTTACTAAGCAACAAACAAGATACAATGGAGTCAACAAGCATCAAATTCAGTAGGACTTTCCAACTCGTGTAGGCTGGAGGGGGCAGAGAGGACACCAGTGCAGTGCCGCTGACTGCTCGGGCTCTGGGTGCCTGTGCTGAGGAAATCACTATTTCAGAACATAGTATCCCCTTTATCACCACCACCACCAAGACCACCACCACCACCACCACCACCACCACCACCACCACCACCACCACCATCACCACCATCACCACCACCACCACCACCACCATCACCACCACTACCACCATCACCACCACCACCACCACCACCACCACCACCACCACCACCACCACCACCATCATCACCACCACCACCACCACCACCACCACCACCACCACCACCATCACCACCACCACCACC
>JAGFMF010012216.1:141778-167482 GCA_019455555.1 Galemys pyrenaicus
CCACCACCACCTCCACCATCACCACCACCACCACCACCACCACCACCACCACCACCATCACCACCACCACCACCACCACTTCCACCGCCACCATCAATAGCCAAGCATGATGAGAAGACACCTAAGTGACCTCCAGCAATATCACCTCTTCCTCATCTTGGCCAGGATGGCCCTAGTTGTGTTGACTGAGTATCTCTGAGACCAGAGAAAAGACGATGCTGGTCTCTGCCCCAGCCCCCGGCACAGAGCTCCTGAAGTCTTGTAAAGTCCTAGGCGGTAAGAACACTGGGAGTAGCCCTTGTCTGTTGAGGTGACAGGTGGGCTCCTGGGTGGGTGGTCACCAGAAAGAGCAGCCCTTGACTAGAGCTTGGAGTCTGCAGTCCCCCATTCTCCAGAGGGCCGGGGCTGCACACGGAACTCGTGGTTCGGTGTCCACGTGAGGCGCGCCATAAACCCCGATAAATGGAGCTCGGGAGCTCGGGAGCTTCCTGCAGGCACCCACTCAGCAGGAGGGTGGCACGGACAGCTCCTGGACAGACGCTGGCGCTCAGGCGCCCCCAGACCTCAGCTTGTGTCTCCGCATCTGGGGGCTCAGCTCAGCACACCCGCCCTCAGCGCGTCTCCCCGAGCTGGGCTGCTGAGCAAACGAGGGCCCTGAAGGGCTGTGGGGCTGCGGTGGGTGGCCTGGGTCCTCGCTCTCGCTGCCAGCGTCTGAAGTGGGGAGTGGGGGTCTTGGGGACCGGGCCCTCAACTGGCCGATCTGAGCCGGCTCTCGGCAGGTGGAATCGGGGCCAGTGCGCGCAGGACACCCAGGTGGAGTCCTGGAGACTCGGCTGGCGGCCCCCACCCCCGGGGTCCGCGGTGCTGTGCGTAGGCGACCCGGAGCCCCTCACTTCTGCACCGACGATGTATTTTCTCATCGACTGCTCACGAGCGTGGGAGGCAGGCGCCCCGTGTGCCACTGGGGATGCAGCCCGTAGGTGACCACCTGGGGGCGCCAGGCCTGGGGGCAGGGGGCTCCCCCCAGCAACCTGAGTCTGTCTCCATAGCCCCTTCCTCCTGGGCCTCTGGTGAGGATCGAGTGACGCCCCGAGTTCACAGCTGAGCCTCGTGAAGGAAGGAGCCTCGCGGGCCACAGGGCCAGGCTCCCCTCCCGGCCGGTGTGGTAGACGGCAGCAGGTCTGCCCGCCCTCGCGCCAGCAGCATCGACGCCGGACCCCTGCGGTACTGCACTTGGGCCTAATGGCGGCACCTCCAGTAGGGGGTGGGCGTGCGCAGGTGGGCACACCTGGGCTGGGAACAGGACAATAAGGGCGTGTCACGGGGACGCCAGCGAGAGCAGAGAAGCGGAGCGGAGCAGGAGAGCAGAGGCCAGGGAGCCCAGGAGAGTGACGATTCGCCAGGGACTATGAGGCCTGCCAGACTCCTGGCCCCCTGGCCCCTGGCCCCGCGTAGGCTAAATGGAAAAGTATCGGCCTTTTTTGCCCTCCCGCCGAGGGTGTGATGACGGACACCTGCGGTGCTGCGCGCAGCCTGAGTGGCGTGCGCAGTGGGCGCACCTGGGCGGAGACGCGGGCGCAGAAGGGCGGGTCGCGAGGACGCCAGCGGAAGGAGAGCAGCAGAGCAGGAGAGCAGCAGCGGTGGCGGGTGGCGGAGACGAGCAGCTGGAGCCCAGAGAGTGAGGAGGCGCCTGGGGCCGGGAGCCTGCAGCCTCCTGGCCCCCCGGCCCCCGCCCGCCCTGCGCCTGGTCGCCTCTGACACAGGAAGAGTAACAAAAGCCGAGGAGCAGGGGTCCGGCGGGTCCGGCAGAGGACGCGTGAGAACGGCTAAGACCACAGCAGGCCGCTTGAGCCGGCGGTGACCTGCCGGTCTGGGGCAGCCGCAGGCCACGGGGTTGGGCGCTCGAGCCTGGAGGCCAGCCCACCAGCCCGCCGGTCACAGCCCCCTGGCCCCGGTGTCCCCTGCTGTCACCCAGCGGTGGTCAGACGTGTCGGTACTGGGCCCGGGCGTCCCCAGCTCCGCTCGGCTGCTCGACCTCCTCGGGGTGTCTGAGCGGTAGTTAGAAGCAAAGCCGAGGAAGGCAAAGGCTCTACTGGGCAAAGCGAGGGCGGGCCGGGAGCAGCCTTGCCGTGCGCCCGCGGAGGGCCTGTCCCCGCGTTCTCAGGGTGTTTGCGGAGGGCCGGCGGGCCTCCTGCCACGGGCCTGGGGCCTGAGCCGGTCTGACTCGCGCCTCTCGTCCCTTTCCGCCTGGAGCCCAGCCCTCGGCTCATGGCGCCTCGTTTCCGACAGGGCTCTCGGGGGCGGGCCCTCAGCTCCGTTCAGGGGTGGGAGGGCGCCACCGCCCCCAGAGCCCGCCCGGCAGGATGGGCTGCAGGAGAGGAGCCGAGGCACAGAGGGACGGGGACGCAGCTCACGCACGGCTGTGGTGGACTCGCGCGTCTAGGGCGTCTGGCTGCGGTTCTGGGGGGCGGGAGAGGACCCAAGTGCGGCGGTTCCAACAGACACGGTTCAGCAGCCCTGCCCCTTCGCTGGGCTCAAATCTGGAGAATTTTTGTGAATACTGGTGCTTCGAGGCCCGTCCCTCCCCACCCCCCTGAGACCCAGTCTGGCTTCTGCCCAAGGGCGGGGTCCTTCTAAGGGTCGAGGCTGTCCTGTCTGGGCCTGTACCCCTAAGCCCCCCCACACCCTTCGACTTGCTCCCTGGCCACATGCTGGCCTTGCTGGGACAGCCTGAGCTCTCCCGCCTCGGGGCCTCTGCACTGGCGCGCGTGCCCTCTGCCCGGGCCCTCAGCGCCCACATGCTGTGCTCCGCACAGGCACCACCTCCTCCGAGTCCTCGGGCACCTGGACACGGCAGCCCTGCCCTTCACCCCCGCGGAGTGGGGCTGGGGGCTCCGGTCGTGCCTGCAGCTCCTGCCCCTGCCGCCCCGCTCAGGACCCGCCCCGCCCAGAGCTCGGCTGCCGTGGAGTGCCTCCCAGCTCAGGCCCGCAGGCGCGCTGCCCACGCCCAGCAGGGCCTGGAAGACGGCGGGAGGACTGAGCGCGGGAGGCGGGACTTGGGACTTGGTCTCGTGTACATAGGGCAGAAAGCTGCAGCGGGGAGTGGGGGCCACCGAGCTTGGGCTCTGGCGAGGTAGGGGAGCCTGGGAAAGTTGGCCGGCTGGAGACTCGTGGACAGACACTTATGCAGGAGCCGCTCGGCCGCGAGCACTGGGGCAGCGGAGCGGCCAGCAGCCCTGCCCTGGTGCCCACGCCCACTGGGTTTTCACGCCGCAGTCCGCCTCTGCCCTGGGACCGGCATGCGCTTTGCAAATGCAGATTTCTGGGGACATGGAGGCTGGACGGGGGAGGGAGACCCGAGGGTCTCTGGCGGCCCAAGTCTTTTCCAAGCTCCTGGTTGGCACATTAAATAATTACTTGGCTCTGGCGCCCTCTCGTGGACATGCTTCTAATAGCAGTGCTAGGGCTAAATTTAAGGGGCCCCAAACTCAGGTCGTCTCCCTGAAGCGGTTTACCTGGGGCGTCCTTCTCAGACCCTCACAGCCTAAAATCTCTTGGGAAATTATGACATGCAGGGCCTGCCTCGGCAGGGAGGTCTTCCACATTTCCTAGGTGCTCCTGGGCGAAGTCTGCAGCTCAGCGCGGCTGTGGGGTGGGGCTGGTGGGAGATGGAGAACTTGGATGCCGCTGGCTCGAGCTGGTGCTGGGGATGTGCTTCCTGCGCCGTCTCTACCCTGACACGGGGAGGAGGCCGTGTTGCTTCCCAGGACACACAGAGGTGGCGTGGCGTGTTCCCCTGAAGGCCACGACCCCCACGTCCACGTGCTGACGGAGGCCTGAGGACCTGCTACGTTAGGACTCGCATGTCGGGGGATGCTGCGGCCAGCACAGACTCTTTACGGCGTGCTCCCATGTGCACACCGCCATCTGGCGCTGTGGTTCGAGGGTCCCAGCAGGAGGTAAGAATGAGGCCTTGTTCCAAAGCGGCTGGACTGCAGCGAACAAACTGGACAGCAGAAACCTCCTCCCCCGGGAGGGCGGACGCTGCTCGCACCGCAGCAGGCAACCGCCACACAAGAGTGGAAGCCCCCAGCTGCAGGGTGACTGTTTGGCATCTTAATTTAGACCATGCAACAAATCTTAATAGTTCACTAATGTGATCGTTTCGTGAGAAGTCTTTCCTGGCTGGCTTCTCTGCAAATTCATTTATTGGGGAGGCAACGCTTCTATGTCTTCCTTTCAATCGATAGGATGGAGGGTGACTTCAGCAGCTTCTGGCAAATGCAAGCTTGCAAATCATTTTGATAGTTTTCATTTTGAAAAGAATCTTTCGCTGATGCAACTGTTACTGGAACTGTCACCAGTGTTTTGTAGTCGTGATAATGGTGAGATGATTTCTGATAAATCATTTTGGAACATAAATTTTAGTAGCTCTACAACTGGTGCTTCTTGCACAGTGTTTTTTTTTTTCCTGGAAAGATCTAACTTCATACAAATCAGGTTCATGTAGGCCTGCATATCATTTTAAATGTAAATTTATGATCATATTTCAGTGTTTAGGAGCTGATATTTCCTATAACTTGTCGAGGTTTTACAAGAAGCCAAAAGTGACCTCCTAGTTCAGTGGCCTGTTATTTTTTTTTAAGATTTATTTATTTATGCATACAAGAGCTGGGGTACAGGCCGGAGTCACGGGAGGTGAGAGGATTCACCAGAGACAGAGTGGGGAACAGAACAGGCAGATCAACTGAAATACACAGCTGAGGGGAGCAACGGGCAAGGCAGGAGAGGTCTGCTGTGCTGTGTGGGTCCCTCCCTGGCCGGGGATTGAACTCGTGCTGCAGTGCGGCAGATGCTTCACAGTGCATGCTCAACCCGCTGCGCTACCAGGGAGGCCCAGTGGCCTGTTACTCTAACCCAGGAGCTTTAAGTGCATCTCTTGAGTTTGGGATCCCCAGGGGCCCCTTGGCCACTTGCTAACACGGGCTCCTCACCCATATTCCTTGTCCTGACTACCCCAGAGTGCACGCCGGCCGGCTGGCCTTCAAGCGCGCTTGCCTGCAGGGCTGCCTGCCGTGCCGCTTGGTCTGCTGAAAGCACAGAGATAGCTCTCGGTATGGTACGAAGCACAGCACATTATAAACATGGGCCGGCCTCCTTCCATACAGGACACTGGTAAAAGCTACGAAGCTTTCAGTAAGGCGGTAACACATCCAGTTTATTTGTGCAAAGCCGGGCTCTGCTGGGCTGGCCTTGCTTTGAGACACGCCTGCGTACGGCCACACCGCCCGGAGCGCGCCCGGTCTCGTCGGCGGGACTCGCGAGCGTCTCAGGGGACGACGATCTGCCCACGATCACAGGAGGAGGTGCAGAGGTGCCCGCGCGCCTGGCGCCCCAAGCCGGGCGAGGGTCCTCAGCTGCCACCTGGCATCCTTGGCAGGGAGGCATGAGCAGGGGTGCGAGCTCCCCCCGGGCACGGGGGCCGAGGGCTCAGGGCACGGCCCCGCTTTGGCATTCACGGGGACTGAGGCTCTGCGGCCCCTTCAGAGCTGGGGGCGCTGCTCTCTGCTTGGCGGGCTGCGTGTCTGCTCGCTCCGGACCAGACATTTTGCAGCTGATCATTTTGGTCTGCGGGTGCTTGGTTGGAAAAGCGTGTTCGAAGGAAACCCACTAAGTGCAGGGGGTCGGGCGCAGGTGTCCGTGGGCGGTGCGGCCTCTGCTTGGTCTCGTGAGCACAGCTTTGTTGGGGCGCAGTCACGGCCGTTTGCTGAGATGTTGCTACGGTCGCTTCCCCGCCTGTCGGCTTCTGCTCCTTGGAGGAGACTGGCACGGGCTGGACGGCGGCAGCCCTGTGAGTCCGGCTGTAAAATGTGCCCCGTGGGTACTGCACTTGGTAAAACTGTCAGTAGAGATGAAATATTGAAGGTTTGGGGAAGAGACGATAACTGGAGTTCCCATCTCTGCCTTAGACTGAGCCCCAGAGACAGACCCCGAGACGAGGGTTTTGGTGAAAGTGTTTTTATTTTTTTGAGAGGTGTGTTGATTCCAGAAATGCCTGCAGAAGATTGGGACTTGGCTCGGGGATGGGGAGAAAGTCAGAGGGGTGTCTTGCTGGGCAGGGGCCACCGCGTTCAGTGGGGTGCAGCCCCACCAGGAGCCTCTAGGGGGCGCGTGCGGTACACACCTCAGCGCATCCCCATTGGGATGGGCATAGGGTTTATCCTTCAAACCCTATGCCCAGATGCTATCCTTCAAACCCTATGCCCAGGAGCTTCCAGATGCTTTGACATGCCGCCTCCAGCCTTGGTGTCTCGGGCCAGGGTCTCCGGGAGGGTGCTGAGGACACGTGGGGACAGCGCTTGCTGCAGGGACACGGCCCCGGTGTTACCAGTGTCCCGTGGGCCAGCAGCACTGGTGAGCTAAAACACTGACCCCAGGGCTGCTGGCTCAGAGCTGCATTTGTCAGTGCTGCTGCTCGTGGGCCTGTCCCTGTCTGAGAAGCAGCAGTGTGGTCTGAGACTCCAGAGGGCGGTCCTCGCCCACCCCTCCCCCAGCCCCTCTGCCTAAGGACAAAAGAACCTCGCTGGCTGCTGCTCTGCTGGCCTTCCCTGGGCCCAGGTGGAGGGACCAAGCCGCCCCTCCTTGTCTTCACTCAGGTCCAGAGACTGTCCTGTGAGCTGCTTTGCAGCGGGACTGTTGCCTGCCCCCCAGCTTTGGAGGTATGGGGCGTCTGAAAATGCACTACTTAAAGCATCCAAGGTGATGCTTAGATACGCATGTCCTTGTGAACTGACCACCACAACCAAGTTAATTAACATTAATTATCACTGGCTTGCCATGGTTCGGCCCTTGTATACCGGGGGAGCCCCGGAGATCCGCTCCAGCAAATATCCACGCCCAGCAGAGCGGGGAAGCCGGACGATGGGCCAGAGAATGAGGTTGGATCTTACCTTTCACCAGACACAAACGTGAACTTGAAATGGATGAAAGACTTAAACGGGAGAGCTGAAACTGCAAAAGCTCCAGGGGGATGCCGGGGAAGCTCCAGGATGCTGGTTTTGGTGGCGAAATTCTCATGGGAGCCCAAGGCCCCCAGGACAATAGCAAACATTAGCAGGTGCGGCCACATCAAACAAAAAGCTGCAGTTCAACAAAATGATGGGCAGCCCAGAGGACAGCAGGAAGTACCTGACAAGGGGTCGGTACACAAAATACGTGGAACTCTGACCTTTAAATGGAGGGAGACTGGCAAGCCCGTGGGCTGGGCTGGCCCAGCACCGAACCCTTCCAACACGCCTGCTCCGAGGACGCGTGAGTGTGAACGCATTTCACCCTCAGTGCACCCCATAAGGTAAGGACAATTAGGATCCTCATTTTACAAGCAGTGAAACTGGGCACGGGGCTGTTCCCCATTTGCCTGAGGCTGACAGCAAGTGGCAGAGCTGAGCCACGAGCCAGGCTGGCATGCATCAGCTCGCTTGTCCTCCCTCCACCCCACTGTCAAGCCTAGCCCCAGCCCCCGTGAACCCAGCGCCCTAAACCCTGGGCTGCTTTCCTGATTGTGCCCGGCAACCACAAGCAGCTGGGGCAGGAGGGATGCCCCGTTCCTGTGCCCCTCAGGACCCCGAGCTTGCTCAAACACCAGGAGGCTGCAGAGGACACAGGCTCTGCCCGCACGCAGCTCGCAGGCTGATGGAAGAGGCTGACTTGCGTGTAAATAGTTGCAGCGGCTCACCCGGGAGAGGGTTCACAGCATGACAGCCTGGATGACTTAGCTTTTCCAAGCCAGCACACATGGATGCCAACAATGGTGGGGTAATCAAAATGTGGCCTCCCAACTCTGTCTCGGCTTTCCAGCCTCCAAAAATGCCTCCCAGAGATGCCCATTTCGGCCTCCCCCGGGCCAGCAGCAGCCCACAGCTGTCAGCGGCTCAGCAGGTGGGCTGGGCAACCCAGCGCTGGCACAGCCAGGTCAGATGTGTTGGGGTCAGGACAGAAGCCAGGGCAGTGCGGGCGAGGGAGGCTCAGGGCTGGACCACATCCATCAGAGGGATAGTGCGGAGTCCCTGGCAAGGCACCAGGGCTGCATGCAGGGACATGCTGACCTAGGGCCAAGAACGAAAGCAGACTGTCCCTTCAGGACCCCGGAGAGCTCCCAGCCCAGGCTCTGGTTTCCTGTCGCCTGACAGGAGGGCCCCCACCCTTTCTCTTCGGCCTTCCCTGGGGGCTTTGCAAGGCACAGTTTCTGAGTGTTTCACTTTCCACAGGTGGAGCAAACGTCACCCCCACCCCCGCCAGGTGAAGACCCTGAGAAAGGTGATATGAATCAGCCAGACTGCCAGCGCAAGCTGAGAGCCGGAGCGACAGCCCTGAGTCAGAGGGGGGCCTCCCAGTGGGGACCCACAGCAGCTGGGTGCAGCGAGGCAAGGGCCAGGCCGCCTGTGCCCCATCAATAGCTGCGCTCCTCTTCCTGCTCAGCCTCTGTCTCGGCACAGAGGGTAAGTTGTTCATGCGGAAAACATGTAAGTACATGTATTGTACATCTCTGCGTTCTGGTGTGAAAAGTCAGGAACGTCAAAATGTGCTCATCATCTCACCGCCATCCTTGTCCCCATTGCAGCTTCTTTATTAAAGGAAAATCCTTCCTGAGTGTTCACTTCGTTTGCCCAGAAACCATAGTTACTGAGACGAAGGCAATCAGGAGGGCTTAGGGGATATGTTCCTCTGAAGATTTTTGTTCTCACTGAATTTCCCATGCAGGATCTGTACCAAATTGCCTGTGCCCTGGATAGAACCACGCACAAGGCGGGATCATCACAGGGTGCTACTACGCAGAGACGTTTCCCACGCACTTGGGTCCATCCATTAAAAAAGAGAAGTAGAACACGACTGAGCAAGGGCAGGCTGGTTTTAAAAGGAGAGCCAGCAGCGGACCGGAACACCGGCTGCTTGGGCAGGTGCAGGGGGAGATGCGTCCCAACGGTGATGCTCGCGGGCACATTGGTCCTTTCGCGCTCACAATGCAACGAGCTTTTGGGCATTTGATTCTATGAGCAGAATTTCCTCTCACAAAGAAAAGCACCTCGGGAGCCAGCGGAATGTCGCAAGCCGTTTGAGGGCCGCGAGCGGCAGGTATCGGTTTCTCCTCCAGCTCTGGCCTGCTGTATTTCCCCGAGCTCCTAACTGGACATGAGCCGAGGGGCCCTCGAGGCAGGTGGCCTGAAGTTCAAGGGCCAGCGCGGGGCCAAGCACCCAGCAGGGACCAGCACGCGTGTGCCTTCTCTTTAGCAGAAAGGGAAAGACTCCAGTGCCTCTGATGACAGGGGTTTTGCAAAGCGACTGGCCGAAAGGGGAAAAGTGCTTTGTCTGTAGGACTTAATTCACCCATTGTGGGACCAGACCGAAGTGGAGATGATGTTTGTGCTCCTGGTTAGAAAAAGGTTCTTGGTTCACAATAAAGTTCTCCAGAAAAGTTTGGTCCTGGCTGTGCATGAGGGCAGTGTCTTTGTTTAGGGGGCTCCTCAACACACCCCACCCCAATTTAACAGTGAGGATGCTGGTTTCAAAATGGGATTGGCATCGCCCAATTCTAGAACCACGAGAAAAGTTAACCTGTGAAAAGCTGGCCTCTACCTCTGCATACTATAGTCTGTTTAAAAAGATTTATTTATTCATCTGAGAGCTGGGGTGCAGGCCAGAGGTGCAGGGGTGAGAAGACTCATCAGAGACAGTGGGGATAAGAACAGGCAGATCCACTGAAATGCACTGCTGAGGGGAGCAGTGGGGAGACAGGGGAGGTCTGCTGTGCCTTGTGGGTCAGCTCCCTGGCTGGGGATCAAACTCATGCTGCAGTGGCTGTGAATAGTTTCATAGCACTGTGACTTAACCCCTTGTGCCACCAGGGAGGCCCCAGATAGTATAGTTTTATTATTTTTTGCAAAGATTTATTTATGCACACAAGAGCTGGGGTATAGGCCACAGGTGTGGGAGGTGAGAGGAGTCACCAGAGACAGAGTGGGGAGCAGAATAGGCAGATCCACTGAAACACACTGCTGAGGGGGCAGCAGGGAGGCAGGAGAGGTCTGTGGCGCCCTGTGGGTCCCCTTCCCGGCAGGGATGTTTCACAGTGCGGAGCGCAACCCACCACGCCACCAGGGAGGCCCCTGATATTGTAACTTTAAATCAAAATCCTACTTCACTTATTTCTGAAATAAACTAGCACCGCCAAAGAAATACTCTTCTATGTTTAGGGAGGGGTACTGGGCAGCAATGGTGTCCCCCCTACTCATCCCCCCCACTGGTGCCTCACCAGGTTGCAGGCAAGAGCTGGAGGGAGGACTGGTCTGTGTTATGGCTCCAGTGACTGGAGGGGCAGTTGCAACTCGGGTCCAGGAGCACCACGTCCAGATTGAGTCCTGCTCACTGGGCAGCGGCTGCGAGTGCTTGAGCACACCGCCCGAGCACCCCGTGCCCGAGTCCTGCTCTGTGCCGTGGACACCGCAGCCCCTCCCCCACCAGCTGTGAGGGCGCGAGCTGGGCTGGGCAGCCGGGCCCTGCGAGGCCTTCAGGAGTTATTGCCGCCGAGGTCTGCTCTCTTGCACCCTAGTTCTGCCCCGCCACCTTCTGTTAGTGTTGTTAGGCCTTTCGATCCACCTCCACCTGATACGTGGCCGACTCGTCAGAAAGATCACCCAGGGCAGGTCTGTGTGAAAGGTGGGCGCTGCTGAGGCTTGGGACTTCGCCTTGGCCCTGCCGGAGCAGAGGCCCTGGTGTGAGCTGACCACAGTTCTCTGGGGTGCGCTCACTGCCAGTCCTCCCCCGGCATCCATTCTGCCCTTCTTCATTAACAATCGAGCCATGATTTTCAGAACACAAGACAACCGGAAGAAATGTTTTTTTCAGTCAGGTGGGGTCATGGAAGTAAGTTCTGACCAGTAAGGGTAAAAGAGAGCAAAGGCAACACCTGGCATAGATCCCTAAAAGGAAGTCATCCCCACCTCTTCCTCCCCTGCTGGCTGGAACCCACGAAGGCTGGTGTGCAAGCAGCCACCTTGGGCCATGAGACAGCTGGCCAAAGACGACCGCAGTAAGAGAATATTGGGGTCTGGACCCTGCCGATTGCGAGTCCGCCACTCACCCACCTTCAGACAGGAGACACACGAGAAGGAGACTTCCAACTTGCGTGAACCACTATTATTTGGGGAATTTTGTGCAACTGAGTCTGATTCTAACTAATACGGAGGATTTCTGCTTTAACTTGTGTATTTCCAAGCAGAACTAGTCATCTCTCACTTGCAATATGACACAAGTAGGGGAAAGAAGCAGCCTACACGGACCAGAAACTTGCTTAGTGTTCAGAACTCCCTTCAAAGTAGGCGTTATCCCTGTTCCACTACAAAGGAATCGGGGCGCAAACAGTTCATGTGACTCGTGCAAAATGTCAAAGCAACAAGGTGGGGAAGCTGAGCTGCCAGGCCCAGCTCTTTCCTCCAGAGCCCACATTGTTCCCCTCAGCCCCACTCCGCTGCTCACCAGCTGCTTTTCCAGAGAAGGGGTGGGGGCTGTCCCTCTGGGGGGCTCACCTCACCCCAGAGTCTTCCCGGCAGCCCTGACTTTGCAGCAGTCTCAGCAGCCAGACACCCGGTGCTTAATTCTTGCTCTGCTGCTTACTGTGTGCCCCGGGGAAGTCCTTGATGTCTCTGTGCCTCAGTTTTATTCCCATTGAAAAGTGGGGCTAAAAAGCCCAAGCTCACGGGGTTTAGAAGGTTCTAGGACAAGGAGCGACCGGGTCCAGAGCACCCACAAAGCAGCGGCTCTGATGACCAGAATGCCTCGCTGACCGCTCGCCCTGGTCCACCCCACGCGGCCTCCTCTGTCTGCAGGCCGGCTCCGGAGTCAGGGCTCACCGCCTTCAGCACTGGCTGTGTGGACGGTGCAGCACTAGCTCTCTGGGTAGAGAGCTCAGTGGGGAGGGGGCCGCAGCCCGAAGAGGGCAGGGGGAGGTCGGGGCACTGGCATCCAGGGACACAAGGAAAACCTGCCAGGCGGAGCACACGACTGAGCCACGTGTCAAGGCCCTGCCCAGGACATCTCGCCGGCGCCGCCACCTGCCTGGTCAGCAACCACGCGCCCCGACCCCTCCCGGGGGAGGCCCCCCACATTCCCGGGAACAAGGCTACAGAGGGAGTGGGGGCCGCAAGTCCGGCCTCGGATCTGCAGCCTGGCTGCGGGGGGGCCCAGCCCTGCGCGTGCCTCTCTGACTTGCCCCGGGTGAGCGCGCCCAGCAACCTGCGCACCGCCCCGAGCCCTCCGCGCAGTGGGTGAGCCCGCCCGAGATGCTCCGCCTAGATCGGCCGCCACCCACACCGCAGGGGTCCCGGGGTGCGGGCTGCTTTGTCTACTCAGGCCCTCCTTGGCCCTCCGGGCTGGCGAGAGTCACGGCCACACGGGGGTTCCAGGCTCCAGGCTTTCCCAGCAGCCCGGGGCTGGGCGGGGCCCGAGGGAGGAGCGATGGGGTGAGTGGGCGGAGCCTGAGAGCCCCGCCCCGCGCCTGAGTTTCAGGTGGAGCGGGTGGCTCCCTGGCCCCCGCAATTACATAAATGCAATTACATAAACGCGCAGTTAGCCAGAGAGCTAATCAGCGGAGGCTCGTCTTTACAGCATTCGTGGGTCTTTTAATGTTTTCAATCCACACAAGACTACAAATACGTTATCACTGTGGCAAAATTAGATCCCCTTGTCTAGGACCATCCTTCGCGTGCAGCCAGCCCCCATTAGCACAGTGGCATGCCATCTCTCTGTTGAAAGGAAATTCAACATTTAATAAAAAGTAATTCCGAGCATTTAGAAATAGCTACGCACTCCGCTCTATCCTCCCTGTCTCAACACTTCAAGTTCGCATCCCCTCCCGTCTGTGCCGCAGACCCCAAAGTCGGGACAGCGCGCCCCTGCAGAGGGACGCCGTGGGCTCCCGGGATCGCCACCCCGAGGAGACGCTGGAATGGCCTCTCTCCCGGCCTCAGCCTTTCCACTGTTGAGTGAGGGAAGTAATGGTGCTTACTGGACTGGTCAGCGAGGGGATGCTGGTAGACCAGCGAAAAACATCTTCCCCTGCCTGCTGCCTCTGGGTGGAAGACCCAAAAATATTAGCCTTTCCTGAGGACTGTCTCCAGAGGACTGCTTCCACGAGCGTCTGAGGTTACAATTTGCAGTGTCCTCACGGTAAAGATAACGCACCCAGCAAACTGTATTAAAATAGTTACAGGTTAGTAGCGGCCATAGGAAACCACTGCGAGTACTCTGGAGTCCACTCTTCAAGCCCGCCACCACTCACCCAATTTGGACTCAATAAAAATGACCAAATATAAGAAAAAAGAGTCTGAAGAATAGCAGCATTTTGGATCCATAGTATTTGTGATAATAAACACAGACAAAATAATCACAAATAAAGAAAATGTCAAAAGGTATAAAAATGGAATAAAAAAGTTCAGAGACTAAAAGCAAGCACAATGAGGAAAAAAAAATCTGAAAATGAACCAACGAAAGCATCTCGAGATAAAGAATATAATCACTGAGATATAGATCTCAATTGACAGGTTCTGTAGCAAAGGGTCTGAGAGTTAGTTAACTGGAAGACAGGTCGGGCGACGCTGCCTAGATTGCAACTCAAAATGAGAAGGAAACGGGAAACAGGAGAGGGAGGTTGGAGGTATGCCCCAGAAAACCAAAGCCGGACATTTTTCTAATTCAAGATCCACAAGATGAAAACTGAGAAAATGGGGAGAAGAAATATTTAAAGAAACAATAGCTGAGAAGTTTTCCCAGTTGCTTAAAGATGTATAATTTTCATATCTAGGAAAAGCTGTAGACTAAGCAGTGTAAATAAAAGGAGCGTCACACAAACACACGCTAGGAAACAAGGATTAAAGATCAACCACAGAGCAAAAAAGGAAAAGCAGATGCCCTAGCGAAGAGTGAACGACTGCGCCTCAGCAGCTTCCTCGGCTCTCCAGCCCTTGCTGCTGGAGGCCTTTTTAATAAGTGCCGTGGCGGGTGGTAGCTCATGGAGGTTTTAACTTGCATTTCTTTTGCTAGAATGATGAGCAATATTTTTTCTTATGTCTTCTGATCTTTTGGTGAGTTGTCTGTCCATATCGGCTGCCTACTTATCAACGGCCTTGCTTAATGTTTTATTGTTGCACCGGATAGTAAACCCTTGTCAGGGCATAAAGGCGTTCGGCACTAGTTGGCAGTGTCTTGTGAAGTCGGAATAGTCATACCCTGTGGCCCAGCCAGCCCATCCCCAGAGTCTGTAGGCTAGCCCACTGGCTCACACCGGGGATGCCTGGCCTTCAGGGGACTTCGGCACTCCATGGAGACATTTTTGGTTATCACAGCTTGAGGGGGTGTCACTGGCTCTAGTTGGAGAAGGGGACAGTCCTCCTCTGCACAGAATTATCAGTCCCCAAATGCCAACAGTTCTGCAGTTGACAAAGCCTGCTCTAGAAACCTCTCACCTGGTGGGGCCAAGTACCCATGATGCACTGCTCAAACAGAAAGAAACAAAATCTCCAGGTAGAGTCCAGCCATGTGCCTCACAACAAACAAGTTTCATTTTTTAAAAAAATTATATTTTATTTATGCATTATGCATACAAGAGCTGGGGTACAGGTCAGAGGCACAGGAGGTGAGAGGAGTCACCAGAGACAGAGTGGGGAACAGAACAGGCAGATGGACTAAAACACACGGCTGAGGGAGCAGCAGAGAGGCAGGGGAGGTCTGCTGCGCCATGTGGGTCCCCTCCCTGGCCGGAGATTGAACTCATGTTGCAGGGGCTGAGGAAGCCCCACAGTGCGGTGCTCAGCCCCTTGAGCCACCAGAGAGGCCCAGAAGACAAATTTCAAATGCTTGGTGTCAGTTAAAAGTAATGTGTGTGCGTGCGTGTGCGCACGTGTGTGTAACACTGTGCATATGAAAGTAGGGAGAAGACAGAAGGGCAGAGAAGAATGGTCACGCTGAGGTGAGTGGTGGGGCAAGGGGCACGGGGGAAAGAGCTAAGGTTCTGTTTCGTGACTTGAATGGCAGTCACAGTGATGGTTATTTTATTCTTTTTTATTCCATGAATACAGTAAAATCATGAAGTAATGAATCGAGCTAACGAATCCTGTCCAGCGTATGTGCTCAAGAAGGGCCCTCAAAGCGCCTTTCTCCGGGCCCTGTCCACCTGTGCTCGAAATCAGTCTCTCTCTCTCTCTCACCATTTTAAGTCATTACAGAAAAGCAACAGACATTTTTGGAATGTCCTTAGTGCTAGTTGGAGAAAATATACGTTATTTGGCATGCTCACAATATTTCCGACTCAAAATATTTAATAACTGGAAATTTCTCTGCCTCAAGGTACTGGGTGGTCACATCTGCCAGCCAGACCATGTTTGTATTTTCTGTGCTGCAATAAATGCAGCGTCACAGCTGCCCTGTGAAGCTGAGTTTCCTGGGGCTGCGGGAGAACCAGGAGGCTGCGTGTGCAATCTGGCGTCTCAGAGACTTTATAGCCCGGAACCAACCCAGAAGTTAGAGCAAGAAGGAACACGAAGGCGGGAGCGCAGCTATGTCATGAGCCTGTAGAGCGCGAGAGATGTCAGGAGTCAGCGGAGAGGGCAGGGAGAGCAGGACCCCCGCGCGCGCGAGAGTACTGCCTCGCTGTGAGCGCCCTGACCCCAGGGAAAGCAGCAGGGGTGGCCGGCAACTCCCTGACCCACAGGCTGCCACCCTCACCCTCTGCAGCCCTGAGGCTGACACAGGTTCTGTTCTCCCGTCTCAGGCTGCGGGTGGTGCAGCGTGAGCGCTGGACAGGGCTCCAGCCCAAGGGCCCGGCAGGCGTGGGGTAAGTGGAGACCCGACTTGTGCGGGAGCAAGTGGAAGACAAAGCCCAGTCCGGTGCTCCCGGCTCCCTGCCCAGCCTGGTGTTTCCCTGCGCAGGGGGCACCTGGCGCTCTCCTTCTGAATCTTCCCAGGAGCACGGAAGTCATCTCCTGCTGCTTACCAAGACGGAGAGTCTGCACCTGTCCTCTGTGCCTGTCTGTCCTACTCTCCCTTCCCACCAGGCACCAGACCCTGCATCCTACCTGGCTCACCTAATTAGCGCTTTGGAGACCTGACCTCCAAGTACGCCCCTTCTGAGGCCCTGGGGCTACGCCTTCAGCAGAGCTGGGGAGACATAATTAGCCCTACGCCCACTGTCTGCCCCTCTGCCTCAGAAGCTTATCTCATTTCCTCTCCTGGGAGGAGGAGCCGGGTGGCACCGGGCATTTGGGGGTGGTGTAACCACACGTTTCTACGGTTCTCAGTCCCTCTGTGTGGTCCAAGTCGCTGCTCCCGAGCAGACAAAAAGCCTGCAGCAGTGCCCTCCCTCACACTGCGCCAGCCTGGGCACCGGGTGGGAAACATGCCGGAGTGGCCGGCAGAGGGCAAGGGTGCGAGAGATGCAGGCCTGGAGGATGATTCTCCTAACAGGGGAGACCGAGTACACGCCTTCAGAGTCCAAGAGAAGCTGGAATCACTAACCCAGACGCCCCAGGCCCCGCTGGCCTCCGAGGCACCCAGGCACTAGGTAGATGCTAATTCCTGGCCCTGCCACTCAAAGGTTCCTCTTGGGAGGGCTCAGAGGCACCGGGCACCTGCATCCCTCACGCACGCCCACACCAGGGCTTCGGAGGCACTGGCAGAGGAGCTTCTGCTTAAGTCTGTACGATTGCCTCTTTTCACAAAGATTAAAACAGTAATTCTCTGCCATCTGATGAAAGTTGCTGGAGGGTTCGCCAAATTTGACAATAATCCTAAAAAATGTGCCTGGTTTTCCATAGTGGGCTATGATGCTGAAAGTGCCCTACCGTTACTAAGGAATTTTATGAATTATCTTTCTATTTTCTTTATAGAAAAAAAATTGACAAAATCATCATCCTAGGAAGACACAATCCAAAAGGACGAAGAAGCTAAAAATGCGGAAAAATATTACAAAGGTGGATGTCAGTTTGTGAACGTTATATTGCTTTTCTGGATTTTGTAATGTTTGTGATATCTGTCAAATTGAAACATTAAAAAAGGCATTGTGGGGGCCTCCTTGGTGGCACAAGGGGTTAAGTCTCAGCACTGAGAACATCCACAGTCCCTGCAACAGGAGTTTGATCCCTGGCCAGGGAGCTGACCTGCAGGGCGCAGCAGACCTCTCCTGTCTCCCTGCTGCTCTCCTCAGCAGTTTATTTCTGTTGATCCACCTGTTCTGCTCCCCACTCTGCCTCTGGTGAATGTTCTCACCCCCTGTACCTCTCTGGCCTGCACCCCAGCTCTTGTATGCATAAATAATAAACCTTTAAGAAACAAAGGCACTGTGGTTGTTTTTATTATTCTGAGTGAAGATTCACCCTGGTACCTAATTTTGTATTGATAGCTTTCTTATTCTTTTTTTTTTTTGCGTGGAGAGCCCCTCAATTTGTAGCAGCTCCGGGTCCTAAAATGCTGGATCCACCACTGCTAGGGGCCAGCTCAGAATCCACCCCGCTTTAGTAATAAGGCACAAGAAGTGTGCGCTCCTTAAATAAAAAAAAATTCCCACCTTGCCCTGAGGCCAGGGGCAGCCACGTGACTGCTCTGCTCAGTGAGGAGAACAGAGGCCTCTGGGAAAGTGCCCAGGAAATCAGCGAAAGGGAGCCAACCACCAGCCTTCCTCTAGACTCCAATAGCGATGAGACGCTGGGGGAGGGGCAGCGCCGCCTCCTGGGGGCAGGGAGGAAGAAGTCCGCGCAGGGGAGGAGGGAGAGGGTCAAGTGAGGCATGGCTTACCGCTCTTGTTGAAAGAGCCGACATTGGAGACCGGTTTGCTCAAACCTCCGCAGCCCTGGCATTTGGCTTCCCCGCGAGCAAAGCAAGCTCCGAGAGACGCTCGGGGTTGGGGTCGAAGCACCCGCCCAGCGACTTAGGCACAGACAGAGACCAAATCGCGTGTGGGTAGGGACCCGGGCTCTGCGGGGGCCCAGTGAAGGGCCCGCCCACTCTCTCAGCTTCTGGGGGTTGCCTTGATTTCCCACCGGCACCCCATCTCTGCCTGCACGCTCGCGCGCTGCTCCCCGCCGTAAGGTCTTCAGCGAGGGCGCTGGGCAGTGGTCTCGCGCCAGCGTAGAGTCATCTGCGCTCATGACAGCAGCGGGGACTCTGCTTCCAGTGAGGTCTCCTTCGGGGGGGGGTGGTTAGGACCCCAAGGTGTGATTTTGGGGACTCATGATTCAGCCATAGCACCTGGGCGGCCCCAGGCACTGCCTCTCTGGTCTGAGTCCCCTGACCTGCTCTGCCTCCCGGTCCCCAAGCAGCACCCACGGGCCTCCTCCCTCTCCCTGGACTCCTCCAGGGGCTCCTCCTGCAGCCGGTCCTGGGTCCCGGGCCCTGGGATGGCCGAGTCTCCCTCCCTCAGCGCCCGGAGGTCCGGGTCTTCTCTCCGACCTTGGGCACAGGGGTCTGTAGTTCCCCTCGAGTGGGGCACGGCCTGTGCCTTGCTGCAGCCAGTGCACCTGTGAGCCGTGCGGACGCTCCAAGTGCCCGTAGCACAACCCGCAGTCCTTCCTTCCCGGGAAGCCAAGCCCACTGCGGGAGGCTGAGCTGAGTCTGCACCGGGGTCGCTGGCCCAGAGCAACAGCAGAAGCCCCACTGGCCCCGCAGGACCGCAGCGGAGTCAGGGGAGAGACCGCCTAGTCCGCGCGCGCTGGTTACGCGCTGGTTACGCGGCTTGGGGCGGCTGGTCCTGAAGGCCAGGACCTTCTCGTGTGTCCCCGCGCAGTGCGCCACAGCCATTTGGGGGTGGGGGATAGCCGCAAGCACTGCTTCTCTTAGGCGAGCGAGGCTCTGTTGGTCCCTGCAGTGTCCCCAGACCTTAATGCCTGCCCAGGACACAGCAGGTGCTCAGTAAATGCTCTTTGAACAACCGGAACACCTGGATCTTTGCCGAGCTAACTCCTACTCTTCCGTCAAGCCCGGCTGCAACGTCATGTCACTCCTCCACCCCCGCTTGGTCACGTGGATCTGCTCAGCGAGGACTCTGGGTCCCGGAGGAAGGCCCCTGGCTCCGGTGCTGGCTGTCACCTTTACATCAGCCTTTGACCTCTGACCCTCGATTTCCACCAGTGTTTATGGGGACAAATACGGCACCCGCAGTCGCTCTGTCTTTTGCCACCACACATGGCCTAGGACGGCTGCAGTCCCAGGTTATCTACACACCCACCCCCCAGAAACCGAATGTGCGCGCCCCCAGCCCCCAGCGCAGGGCCAAGCGCCCTAAAGCCTGTAGCTGGTTGGAACCCGAAAGACCCTCTGCGCCCAGCTCCAACCGGGCCAGGGGGATAGTACACCGTGAGGCAGGGCCTCTCAGGTGCAGGCCCCGCGGGGCTCGGCGCCGGCCGGGTCCCAGTGCGCACGCTCGGGCCTGCCGGCGCATCCTCTGGGCTGCAGAACCGCTCCGGGCTTGGGCCTCGGGCGGGGGCGGGGCGAGCGCCGCGCCCTCTCTGACTGGCAGGGAGGCGGGCCAATCAGCGGGGCGCCCCGGGAGAGGGGCGGGGCGCGCCGCGAGCCGGGCGCCGGCCGCCACCGGAGCCGCAGCCCCGAGCGTGCGACACGCGCCGGCCGGCTGCCCCGAGCGCGGTCCCGGGCGCCGCCGCCCCGCGCCCCGGCCCCGAGCCGCGCGCGTCAGCCCGCCCTCCCATTAGCTTCTCACGGTTTCTGGTGCATGCCTACGTTTTCTGTTCCGTTTGTCCTTTCTAAGGCGGGGCGGCGGCGGCTCGGGCGCGGAGGGGGCGGCCGGAGGATGCGGCGCGGGGCTGCGCTCGCTACGCCCGCTGCTGCTGCCCGGCTCGGGCCTGAGCGCCGAGCAGGTGGGTACAGGTGCGCCGGGCGGGCGGTGCGTGCTGGCCGGCGGGGCCTACCGAAGGGCGGCCGGCGCCGCCGCCACCCCCTTCCCCTCCTCGGCGTCCTGCCGCTCCCCGACTCACCTCCGGGCTCCCCACCCTGCCTCCCCTCCCCCGCGCTTCCAAACCCCACGGCGTCTGGGGGGCTGGGCTCGCCGCCTCCCGCTCTGCGCCCCCTCCCGCCTGCCTCCAGCCCCCTTTCTCCCTCATGCCACCCCCATTTCATTCCTCCGCCATCCGCCCCAAGCTAAGGAGGGGGAGCGGGAGGGGACCACCGGTGCCTCGGGAGTGGCGCGGGGGCGTGGCCGGCTGTTTCCCTCCGCGTCCTACTCCCGGAGTAGGTCAGGGTCCGATCCCGGCGGAGGTGGCACAGACATGGCACCGGGCCTCGCCAGGCTGGGGCCGGGAGGGCGGGGTGCCCTGCCGGCGCCCCCATCCCGCACGCTGCATAGGCCTCGCCCCCGCCCCCCCNCGCGCCCCCCCCCCCCCCCCCCCCCCCCGCACACCGCCCCCGCGCAGCCCCGCCCACGTGGGCGCTGCGAGGAGGCTGGAGAGACTAAGAAAGGCTGGTACCCATCCCCTGCTGGCCGGCCCTGGGCGTAGGTCTCGGGAGAAGGTGCCGGGTCGGCGCTCGCAGGCGTGGTACCTTGCAGGATGGTCTGTGGGGCCGCGCCTGTGCCCAGGCCCCCGGGCACGTCACTCCCTCACTGCCCCCGCCTTGCTCTGGGCTTGGCTGTCTCAGCCTGACGAGGCCACTCGCCACTCGCCTGCCGTGCCCCGCCCACCACAACGGAGCCACAGTCTCCCTTCCTTGATGGCCTGGCCCGCCTGGGCTCCCTGCCAGCCTCTGCCCCTTCCAAGCTCCAGATAGCGGGGCCTCCCCCTGCACCCGACCCTCCATGCACGGGGCGCTCTGTCCTTGGCCTTTGCTCCTGCTGGCCCTCCTCGGGAAGGCCCTCCCCTCGCCCTTCCCTCGCCGGCTCCTTCTAGACCAAAGTCAGGAGCGCCCCTTGCTGTCCCCCACAGGGCGGACACACTGCTCCTCCAGCCAGCAGGGGCGAGGGCCGCCTCAGCTCTCACAAGGGGCTTCGGCCACAGTACACATTAGGGCCCCGGGGTCCTCGGCCCCCCCACCAGTGGTGGGGGCCAGCTTGGGAGGAGCTGGCTTCTTCTGGCCAGGTGGGTGGTGCCCCCCGGCAGCCCAGGTGGAGAGGAAACGGGGTGGATCTGGGGCGGGGGGTGAGTAGGGGCGCTGAGGACGGCTGCCCACACGCAGGGCACGGTCAGGCCTGAGACCTCCGCTCTGGGTCTGGTCAGCATGGAGGGGGCGGGTCGCCAAGTGTGGACAGTCTGCCGTGCTCAGCCCCTGTGCCCGAGCGGGTGACCCGCTCCTCGAGTCTCCCTGCAGGGCGAGCCAGTCGGCACCATCTTCCCTTTGCAAGCCCCCTGCAGCTTCTCCTGCCCAGCGGCCTGCAGCGCCTTGCGGCCTGGCTTCCCCAGCCGCCTCCCCCTCCCGCCTCAGCCACCTGTGTCCCCTGTCCCCAAACATGTCTTCACGCTCAGTCTCCTCCTTGTGGAGAGCTCCTACTCCCACGCCGAGGCCCTGCTCCCACTCTCCTTCCTCGGGCTCCCCCCTCTGCTGCCAGAGCTGACCCCACATGTGGTACCTCTGCGTAGTTTTCTTCAGCCCGCCTTGCACCCGAGTTGGGATGTGGGGGGGCTGGGTGGCAGCCCCGTGATGGTGGGGGCCCCGTCTTCCTGGGGACACTGTTTCCCGGCGGTGAGACGCTCGAGGGCCTCCACGGGGAGGAGGCAGCTGCCCCGTGTGTCGGGTTGGGGCTGGGTGCGTGGCCCAGGAGCATCTCAGAAAGGCCCCGGCAGCAGCACCCGCCTTGTGTGCCGGACCCCTGGACAGGCTTCTGCCCGAACGCCTGGGGCCCCACTTGGACCCCCTTAGCCGTGACCGCCAGGTGCCTCTCCGCTGGGCTTCCCAATTAAAACGGAGTGCCGCCCTTGGAGAGACTGGGGCGGCTGCCGCCTGTGCCGGCCCCCTTGTCGGTCCTCCCCAAGGGGTGGTGTCGCCGGCTTGGAGTGCCTGTGGCTGTGTGGTCCTTGGTGAGAGCGTGGGCCTCGCGGAGCCCCCTCGTCCACAGAGAGGGCGGTGGTCTGGGCGCGGGCTGCCCACGCTGCGGTGGTCCTGCCGGCGATGGACATGCGACAGGTGAGTCCAGCGCGCCCTTGACTGTGTCAGAGTGGATGCCCGGGTCGGGGGCCTCCCAGGTCCCCCGCCAATGTGAGCCCCGTGAGCCAAGTACCCGGTAGTGGGACTGAGCGGAGGGAGGGCGCCTGGGCTGGCAGGCGGTGGAGACTGCGGGCGGGGAGCTGCGTGTCAGGTCCCGAGGCAGCCGCGCAGCCAGGGCCGACCCGCCGTGCCGCAGACTGCTCCTTTGGTGCCTCTTTCCGGGGCCTCCTTTGTGCCCAGCCGCTGGGTGCTAGCCGCTCCCACCCAGTTGCTAGGAGGCTCTGGGGAGCTGGTGGCCAAAGCGGGGCCTGTGGCAGCTGAAGCAGCAGGGGAGGGCCAGCCTGGGCCGGGCTGACTGTGATCCGGCCAGCCACTAGTCTGGGCCTGTGCCTTGTTCCGGGCTGTCGCGGGAGGAACGTCGTTTTCGGTGCTGAAACCCCCACGCCCCCACGAACTGCCTCACCAGCGCAGGCGCCACGGGTGATGGCACTGTGAGCGCCCGGCGGCCGGGCCGCTCCGGGGTGGCGGTGGGACTCCCTGGGGGGCCCGCGGAGCTTCGGTGTGGTGCCATGGCGCCTGCTGGCCTCCTACCACGCTGTCTTGAGAAATCAGTCAGGGCCTCTTCTGGGTGCTGGAACAGGAACGAGCTGATGTGCAGACGTTGGTGGCCGTGATGAGGCTCAGAGAGGGCCCGGGGCTGGCTGCAGCGGGGCCTGGCTGGCCCCTCGAGGCCAGGTCATCGCAGGGGCTGCGGGGCGGCGGGGAGGAACGGGGAGGGCGGCGGGGCTCACGCTGTGATGGGCAGGGTCGGGAGCCCCTCCTCTGGCGGTGGGAGGCCAGGGTGTTTGCAGGGGGCAGCACGGGGAGGCAGCCCCCACTCCGAGCCCTCTGGCAGCCGTGCAGAAGGGCGGGCGGAGGGGGGGGTGGGAGGTGGAGGTGGAGAGGCGCGACTCCAGCGCCCCGGCCCTGCTCTTGCCTTTGGCGCTGGGTTATTTCCAGAGTGGCAACAGGATGGACTGAGCTCCTCAGGTCTGCAGAGTGAAGAGATAGATTCTGTTTTCCTTATTGGAACAGTTAGTGCCTGCTGAGCCCTCACCAGGGGCCAGGGCTGGGCGGGATGGGCCAGTGCTCGCCGGTCCCCCGACACCTGTTTCTGTAAATCAGGTTTACTAGCACCCAACCGTGGCAGTGAGGGTTAGGGGCTCGGGGGCCTCGTCCACGGCTGCTCTGGCCGAGCTGGCTGTGCAAACACCCAGAAACCTCCCAGCAGACCCCCGAGGCAGGGCTTTGCCCGGCCTCTTCTCCTGGCCAGGCCCAGAGGGAGGCTTCTTGTTTCCATTTCCAGGTGGGCACGGCCGGGCTCTGGAGCCGCCAGGGGCCGAGGCTGCAGGTGGGGGAGCAGGAGTTTGAGCCCAAGCGCCTCATCGTCCTCCTGCCCCCTACTCAGGGGAGGGCTTTGCATTTTCCGTTTTCTTCTGACTGAATCTTCCCATGGCAGAGAACGTGGTCTGTGAGGCACTTTTTAAAGCCTTGTCAACGGTTTCCTAATGGCCTGGCACCCGTCGATTCTTACCGTGTCTGTGTGTAGAGCACAGATGTTTCGTGTTTCGCAACTGCGCGGCCACCTCCGTTCTCAGGTGGACACTTCCACTGGGCGGGAAGCACGTTCATGGCGGTGCACCGGCTCACACCGCCCAGAACTTTGCTACCTTCCCACTCCAGCCCGGCCTTACCGCTGCGAGCTGCTGGGGAGATTCCTAGGAAAGGCCGGAGCTTGGCGGGCAGCCAGCGGGTCGAATCCCGGCTGTGCCACTGACCGGGGAGGAGCAGCTGACCCGAGCTCTGCAACGCAGCATCCTCGCCTGTGCGGCGGCCGAGGTCCGGCCCCTGCGAACGTGGGGGGGGGGGGGGGGCGGCGCCCGGCCGTGCNCCCGGGGGGGGGGGGGGGGGGGGGGGGGGCGGCGCACGGCCGTGCAGGGGCCGGCTGCCAGCAGTGCCCGAGCTCGCGGCCCACTCAGTCCCAGGACCTTGGGGTCCGCCGCTGTCCTGGAAGTGGGCTCGAGACCGAGTGGACCCCCGAGGACCCAGACGCTATGGGAGGCCGCACCCTCAGCCCTCTCCCCGGCCCACGCTGGCTGAGGGCCCCTGGGAATGTCCGCTGGGAGGGCCCCAGGGCGGGGCTGCCAGGAGCTGCGCGGGGGCGCCGCATGTGTGCAGGGTCAGGGGCGTTGGCTTGCGCGCCCGGCTGCATGTTCCTGAAGCCGCAAGGCCCCGGGCCCTCCCTGGAGGCTGAGGGGTGGGACGCACGCCAGGGGTCTCGCCGCTTTGGAGGACCGGCAGGCGCGAGGGCTGGGCCCAGGGACCGGAGAGTCTGCGCTGCGGCCCTCTGACCCGGGAGCGGGTCCTCTGTCCCCGGTCCGCTGCTCCTGGGGCTGCTGCGGTCTCTGCGGACGGACTCGGACTTGTGCCCACCTCCGCGGACTTGTGCCCACCGCCGCGGACTTCTGCGGAAGCGCTACCCCTCCAAGCCCCACCCCACTATGGGAGAGGTGAAACTGACACAGACAAAGGCGCATTCTAGACGGAGTCCCCCGGAATTTAGAACATTCGGGGTGTTGCGTAGCCACCACCTCTTCCTAACTCCAGAACACTTTTGTCACCTCCAGAGAAAACCCCGAACCCACGAAACAGTTACCCCCACCCCCTCTCCTGCCAGCGCAGCTCACCACAGATCTTAGCCTGTCTCCATGGCAGTGCCGCGCTGCACGTCTCCTACCCGGAGTGGGAAGCACCGCGCGGGGCCTGTGGGCTTGCAGGCGGCATCGTGTCCTCAAGGTTCAGCCTGCCTCGGTGCTTCCGTCCTTTCTGTGGCTGAATAATATTCCACGTCTGCGTGGGCCATGCATGGTTCCTGGACATTTGGGTCGTTTCCGCCTCCGGCGGCTGAGACTGGCTTTCCAGCGCGGTGCGCCCCAGGCTCTCGCGCTCTGCCCCGTCCCTGCACTCACCAGTCAACACAGAGCTGTGCCCCCCACGCAGCACTGTGCTGGGGCTTCGGCCTTGACTGGCTCTTGGCATCCGGACAGTCGTTTGCTGAAACAACGGGCAGGAAAGCGGGAGCACCTCGAGGCAGGAGGTGCTGTTGGGGGGGCCACCCAAGGGACCCAGAGAAGCAACTGATACCGTGCAAGGAGCCAGCCTTTCTGCGAGCCCTGGAACATGCTGGACTCTTCCGGAGCCTTCGCGTCGGCCCTGGTGTCTGGGAGGCTCTTGCTGCCTCTCCAGGGCTGGCTCCTTTTCCTCCTGGCGCTTCAGCTGGGTTTCCCCTCCTGGGAGAGGTTGTGCTGGTGCAGCAGAGGTACACGCAGGCCTCCCCTCCACCGCGTCTTCCCATCGACCCCTGTGTTCTTCCGAAATCATCAGCCTCTTCAATGGTTTCTCAGTCGTGATCATCCCCCTGGCCCCGGAGGCCAGCATGGAGGCGCCGAACCCGCAGGACCCTTGCCGGCGCCTGTC
>JAGFMF010012216.1:167507-192379 GCA_019455555.1 Galemys pyrenaicus
CCCCCCCCCCCCCCCCCCCAGCGCCAGCTGCTGCATGCAGGATGCCAGGACATGGCTGCGGTTGCTTGGGATCAGATGCGACTGACCTCCTCACCGTGCCCCGCAGCCGGTGGCCAGAGCAGTGTGCGCTGTCTTCCTGAGATTTACTTCCTTTTTATTAAGAACTGGGGTGCAGGCAGTGAGAGGATTCACCAGAGACAGAGTGGGGAGCGGAACAGGCAGATCCACTGAAACACACTGCTGAGGGGAGCAGCGGGGAGGCAGGAGAGGTCTGCTGCGCCATGTGGGTCCCCTCCCTGCTGGGGATCGAACTCGTGCTGCAGTGGCTGCGGATGCTTCACAGTGCTGCAACTTAACCCCTGCGCCACCGGGGAGGCCCCTACTTCCTTCTTGTGTTCAGTGAGGGGAAAGTGCATTGTCCCCCTCGCGGCGTGGTGTGAAGGTCACAGAGAACCTGTGCGGGCGGCCCAGACCCGACCATGGGGGCAGTGCCCCGGCTGGCCGCTGCTGTGGTGGCTGTGAAGGGCATGGCGGGAGATGGCGCTTGGCCCTTCTAGCGCCTGCCGCCGCCGGCTGGCCCCGAGGTAGCCGGGGCACCCGGGCCCAGAGCTGCGTCCCCCTGTCTGGAGGCCACTCAGGCCCTCGAGCTCCGAGCCGTGGCTCCGCTGGACGGACGTGGACGGGGAGTGAGGAGCGCAGGCTGGGTTCCCGGATAGCAGGGAACGGATAGCAGGGCTCTTGCCGTGAAGCTGGTCGCTCACTGCTGCCCACTGACACACTGATGACTCCGCGATGCTGTCTGACGTCTGGGCTAAATCAGATGTGTCGTTAGCATCCGCTTCACCTGTGTCTCTGTCTTCCCCAGTGACCTCTAGAGCTCAGGATACCTCAGGGCTTGGGCCAGAGTATTCCAGGTCATTTTATCAGCCTGGAGATGGCCTTTGCGAGGCTTCTGGGGCATCTAGCAAAGTCTCCTTCCCCCAAACACAGGAGTTTGCCATCTTACAATGTAGCCTGCATTTAGTTTGATGCAAAACAAAAAATCAAGCCAAAACACTAGAAATGTTCTTCAGAATCCAAGCCAGAAGGTCATCTTGTGCAATTGGCCTGATCTCTTCCTTTCTGCCCAGAGGCATCTCACAGGCGTTTTGGAAAACACACCTTCTTTTTGGAAGTTGGCAGGGCTGCCTCTTTGGGCCAGGGCAGCTGGGTGAGCTTATGAAACCCGCAGTAATTGGCTTTCTGTGGCAAGGCTCAGAGTCTTCCAGGATCAGGGCTGGGTGAGTTCTTGCCAGCCAGACACCTTAATTTGAACAGAGTGTGTCCAAGCTGGTTGCCCCATCAGGCAAGTGGGCGCTCTGCTGACACCATCGATGTCCAGGGAAGCATGCAGGTCATCCAGGACGAGCCCCTGCTGTGATGACTGATGCTACGGCACCCCCACCCACCCCCAGCTTTCTACAGGGATTGCTAAAAGTGAATGTAAGACACTTCAGACCAAAGACGCGAACAAATCCCACTGCTGATTAGGATATCAGAAATTGGGAGCGGTCCAGCTGGCAGGGGGGAGAGGTGTGCTGGACGACCCCAGCCTTACATGCCGTGGCATTAAGTGCAAATCTGGGGTTTCATGACTCACAGGCTCCTGGGTTGTAGCGTCCCCTCACGTTTGTTGATAAATGGATGGCTTTCGGATGCACTGAGGCTCAGCGCGAGGGTGCTGGATCAGGCAGGCAGGGACAGGGCGTGATCTGTCTGGGATGGCCTCTCGCCTCTACTGCAGCAGGCAGGCACAGAGGACCGCTGCTCACTGCATCTCTAGCATTTGGGCCAAGTGTCTGCAGGAGCGAGTCCTGGACATCTGAAACCGCCCTGCTCTGAGTGCTCTCTGTCCCGTCCCACTGCGGTCTGCAGCTGTCTTTGCACTTCCAGTCAGCATGTCATGAAGGTCATCCCTGAAACACTGCAAATGGCCCCATCCATCATCCTTTCCCAGAGATGAAGTTGTAGCCTCAAATCTTCTAACCTAGGAAGCTGGTAATGGATACTTTTGTAGATGATGTTATGTGATTATTGGATGAAGAATTGATTTGCTCTTGTGGAACCAGAGAGGAAAAAAAAAAATCATGATTAATTTGAAATTAGCCATTTAAGAAACTGAAAAGTAGCCAAAAGTAAATTTGCTATCTAAATTAAAAAGAAATAATGGTTGTCGTCTAGGACAAATTGTCTGACTTGCTTAATGCAAAGAACATAACAAAAGAGGGATAGAGAAGCCCTCAAGTTATGGGACATGTAGAAAACAAAGAGTAAAAATGAAAGCTGTAAACTCAACCCTATCGATAATGACATTACATGTAAATGGATTAGCTAATACAACCAAAAGCTAGAGATTGTCATGGTGTATAGAAATGATCTAATTAGGTGCTGCCTATAGGAGACACACATGTTTATATTTAAAGATACAAAAAGATTGAAAGTAAAAGGATGGAAAAAAAATACATGCAATGAGCAACCGTAAGAAAGCTAGACTGTCTATACTAACATTTAGAAGATAGGTTTAAAATTTTAAAAAGTCTAAAGAGAGATCTATTATAAAACTATTTTATAGTATTTTGTAAGGAAGAAAAGATCAATCCATCAGGATAACAATTATAAACTTATATGTACCTAACAACAGAGCACCAAAACGTGTGAAGCAGAAGCTGTCTGAAATGAAGATACAGATAATTCACGGTAATATCAGCTGGATGTTTTGTTACCTTACTTTCAATAGTAGATAGAACTAGCCAGAAGATCAACAAGGAAGTAGAAAATAATACTATAAAGGGGCAAGAGCTAAAAGGCATCTATAGAATATTCTACCAATTGCATAAGAGGGTGCACTTTGCCCTCTGTATCCTTGGGTTCTGCACCTGCAGATTCAACCAACCCAGGATGGAAAACATGTGCTATGTGTTATTCCTTCATTGGTGGCATTTGTACAGGTTTGTGGTGATTCCCTCAGCAATCCAACTTGGTACAACAGCTATTACATAGCATTTGCATTGTGAGGCGTTTTAAGTAATCTAGAGGTGACTTAACATACACAGGAGGATGTGTGTAGACTGCAGGCAAATACGCCATGTGCAGTTGATAAGGTTTTGCTTAACAACTGGTCTTGTGTCCCAGGCCACATTTTACTGGTGATGGCTGGAGGGGCTGGCCCCCACACCTGGCCATAGCCAAGCGTCCCCTGGCGGCTGGGGCCTTGCGGCGGGCTCTCCAGAGTGCTGCTGGCAGCTTATGTGAGTTTGCATGGCGTGTTTGTAGTTTAAAGTTATTGTGCCTGAAGACATCAGATCAAACATTTGCTGCTCTAGACCCTGCCCACCAGGCCTTCGGCTCCCGGGCTCTGCTAGCGGTCCTGCTCCCATTCAGATAGGGCCACCCTGTCTGCCACCCATGTCACTGCCGTCCGCGTCATGGTTGGGTCTTCTCTCTCAACCTCCTGCATCCTTCTGGCTTGCGGGCACCGCCCTGCACGGTGCCCTCGCTCGGTGGAGAGAGCAGCCCTGTCCTGTCTCTTCTAGTACAGCATCTCGTCCACATGAGGCTTGCGGGCACCGCCCTGCACGGTGCCCTCGCTCGGTGGAGAGAGCAGCCCTGTCCTGTCTCTTCTAGTACAGCATCTCGTCCACATGAGGCTTGCGGGCACCGCCCTGCACGGTGCCCTCGCTCGGTGGAGAGAGCAGCCCTGTCCTGTCTCTTCTAGTACAGCATCTCGTCCACATGAGGCTTGCGGGCACCGCCCTGCACGGTGCCCTCGCTCGGTGGAGGGAGCAGCCCTGTCCTGTCTCTTCTAGTACAGCATCTCGTCCACATGAGGGCCTACTGTCACGACCTCATCATCCCCAAACCCCATCTCCCAGCCCATCTCCTTAGGGAGAAGGGGTTCCACATAGGAATTGTGGGGCTGGGGACACAAACATTCAGACCCTTACGGCCTGCCGTCCTTGAACTTGCCAGGAGCTGCCCTCCCTTCAGTCCTTGCCCATCTGTGCCTTCTTCCTACCTGTCTGCTGCCTCCAGAGGTGGCTCATATTGGTGTCTGCCTGGCCCCCAGGCCCTGCACATCTTCTGTCACAGCGTGGCCACACGGGGGCCTTGTCTTTCATCTCCACTGGCTGGAGGTCAGGGCCGTGCAGGATTCTTGTCTGAAGGCCGCATGCCCAGCACATGGTAACCACTGATGTGTTGTTGAATGAATGAATGAGCAAATGAATGAACGAATGAAGCTGGCCTGCTGCTGCCCTCCCCTCCTCATCACCCCCATTCCTCCCCTCATCTGTATCCACATTCCACCAGTGCCAGGCTGCACTTCAGGGGCCCTTTCTACCCCCCTCTGGGGCCTGCAGTCCCTCGTTCTCCACCTACCAGCTGGTCTCGCCGTTTGTTGGTTGCCTGCCTCTGTAACTCCTTGAGCGTACAGACACCCAGCCTCGGGCCAGCGTGTGATAAAGCTGCCCCTGACCTGGTGACCTGGGAGTGAGTACCTGGCAGGAGGCTCACGTTGGCCCAAACGTCCCCGTTCTGTCATTAGTTGCTCTTCTCTTAGGGGCTGCTCTTGCTACATTTGTCTCAGTGGCCCTTACCCCTCACCCTACCACCTCTCCAGCTCTGGACTCATTTTCTTGACAGAAGACAGGACACCTCTGAGCTCTGTGTGCCCCGCCCCCAGCTTTTAATCTGCCTGCCACATGGACTCAGGACTCGGGGTGTCTGCTGGGGGGCAGGCTTAGCGAGCCACGTTGAGCGACTTACATAGAAAGGAAGTGAAAACCACACAAGGAGGTGCTCTATGCTTGGAAGTTGCTAATCGAACTGCAGCTTGGTGGTGCGACTCTCCGTGACTCATTTCAGCAGAGGTGGGACAGAAACAACCTGGTGACTGGGGCCTTTTCTGGGACTTCTTAAAAGGCACGTCAATAAAGGGGAGAGTCCAAAATGGTGCAAGGAGTTTGTCAAGAACCAGCAAGTGACAGCTGAAAGAGCAAAGGCCTTGAACAGGTAGGGACTTGAACAAATCCTTTACCTGCTTTCAGCTGAAATTTTGTCCCTATGAAATGAGCAAAATAGTCATTGCCTCGTGAGCACCAAGACCACGCGTGTAAAGACCTGATGCCTTCTGGCTTCCGGGGAGGTATGCAGTAAAAGTACCTATTTCGCTCTTCTCTTCATGAAATAATGCCTGGACCACCTGCTGCCTCCATCCTCAGGTCCAGGCTTACTATGTGGCATCTGGAAGCTACACAGCAGAGCAGGAGCCAGACCACCTGAGTACAACCTGTCACCCCCATTTACTGGTTGGGACCCCTTGGTTAAGTTACTTCACACCTTCCTGTTGGGACAGTACAAGGGGACACTAATGATGCCATGTCATAGGCTGAGGAGTAATGGTGATGAGGGACGCTTGGACAGCTGTGTAAGTGGAGACGGTTGTATTACTTGGTGCATGTTGGTTGTGTTGTGCTGGATTCTGTCTGATGGCAGAGGACTGTGGCTGCTGTCACTACGCTTTACTTATCTTGCAGCACAGTATAGATTCCCTCTGCTCATGCTCACCTCCAAGTTTCTCTTTTATTCTGCGTCTGGGAAGATTTTACAGTGAAATTATGAAGAGAAAGGGAGACTCCACATGCACAGAATGTTCTAAAGGAAGTTTATCATGTTCCTGTGAATGGTGATAAACTGCTCTTATTCCTCTCTGATGAGAATTTTGTTTGGTTCTTTCTGAATACGTGTAGCAATTTTATCAGAAATTGTTTGTGTTTGTGGATGAGTGTGTTTGGTGGGAAATTGCAGTAGGCGGTTTGTTGCTAATATTGGAAGCTTTTCATGAATGGGAATGTTTTGAAACTAGTGTTTTATGCATATGTTAGGACTAATTCAGTAGCATTTAATTTTCTGTCAACGTGCTTTGTACTTGGAGAGAGATGGCACAGTACACGGGAAGGAACCTTGCTGGTGGTGTTGAACCTGTTCTTGGGTGTCTAGGGCAGGCCAGGCGTGGTGCTGGGTCCTGAGGACAGACAACAGAACTGACGGTTCTTTGGGCAGCTGGGTGGTGGGCTCACGGCCAGAAGGACCTGGGTTCAAATTCTGCCTCTGCCACTGGCCGACCGCGGATCTTGGGCAGGTGTTTACCTCTTTGGGCCTCGGTTTCCTTGTCTTTCAAGGGGGGACAGTGCCAGTATCTGTCTTCAAGGAGTTTCGGGGATGGGTTGAGACGTCAGTCGCAGTGCCCAGCGTTCGTGGTCTCCTACAAAGGCAGCTCTGTTTCAGGGCTGCTTCCAGAACCCGGCAGGGGTGCTGCTCGGGGAGACCCCGCCTGGCGCTGGCACACCTGCACCCCCTCCCTTTGCTCTCCGCCTGGCAGCCCGGCAGGGGCCCCTTCTGCAGAAGAGGCCGTATGGGGCGGGGGCCAAGAGGCCCGGTTTCCTGTGGGTTTGTGGTTTTGCGGACTTATCCCACGGAAGGCACCTGTGGGGCTTCTGGAAGGAGGGAGGGCGGTGTGGGAGGGGCATGGCCTCCCGGCAAGTGCGGCTGCTGGGGCCTCTCCTCATCCATCCACCCCGCCCCTCACAGAGCGCCTTCGTGGAGAAGGCCCCGCTGGGCCTCGCAGCTGCACACGAGGGCAGGAGGGCTGGAGCCGCGGGCGTTCCAGGGCCAGCGCCTCACGCCAGGGTGAGGCGCCCTCAGTGAGTCCGGCCACCAGCGGCTTCCCCGGTTCGTGAAGGGGTCACGGAGGCTGAATCGGGGCCGCCCTTCTAAGAGCGAGCTCGTTCAGACAAGATGCCACTTCACGACGAAAGCAGAGGGTCCGACGGCACCTCTGGCTTTGTGCACCCTCTGGACACCTGTCTAGCTTTGCGCTTGCTGGGGTCACGCAGACCAGCTTCGCCTGTCCCGGCCAAGCACAGCAGGTCACCCGCCGGAAGCGGGCATGACGTGGCCGGAGGCAGAGGGCGGGGCCAGGCTGGACTTTAAAAGTGGGACGGGAAGTGCATCTGACGCACAGGAAGTGGTAGAGCCGGAGGCTGGGTTGGGGCTAACCTCTCTGCTTTTAATGCAAAGGTGCCCGGGAGAGGAGGCAGACAGGTGGGAGGAGAGCAGTGGAAGGCGGAGGTGTGGCCGTAGCTGCAACAGGTGGGCAGCACGAGCCAGCCAGGCCTCCAGGGCGGAGGAGGCTCAGACCAGGGTGGTGGCTTGAGGGGGCTGCGGAGCAAACCAATGCTCGGGGGAATTCAGCCCTTGTCTGGCTGTTCTCTGGTCAGTTCCTGGAAGAGGCGGCCGTGCACCGTACCCTGCAGAGCTGGTCAAGAGCTTGTCCCTTCACTGGACAAGCAGGTTACCCAGGCTCAGGGGACATGCGCCAGTGGGACCCTACAAGATCCTACAGGCGGCCAGGAATGGAGCCAGGATTGACTCTGCCTGATGGACAGTGACGTTCGGGCTTCCTAGGGGAGCTTGGGCCCGGAGGGGCAGAAGCCCTGGCAGTCTGGGAGGGCTTCCTGGAGCAGGTGGCAGTGTGGCTGACAGAGCTAGCTAGGCTAAGCAGGAGGCCAGGGTGAGAAGAGCCTGCTTGGGCACGAAGAGGTGATGGGCGTTCTGCCACCCCCGCCCTGTGTGCGTTGGGTCAGCTCTCCCCTCCGGGCGCCTGTCCCTCCTGCACAAGAGGCTGCGGGGCCAGGTGGCCTTTCTTGTCCCGTCAAGGCGGGAGCTCGCTCCTCTGCATAAGGTCTGCTAAATATTCTTCCCTTTGGGAAACTGGCTCTGGCTCTGACCCCCTCTGCCTCCCCAGGCTCAGTGGCTGCCCGGGCAGGGGTCATTGGCACGGCAACGAGGGCTGGGCCCTGCCGGTCGTTTTGAAAGGCTCCAGCTGCTTCCAGCGACTGAGGCTGCCGGGCTGCTGGGAGGCTCACCCCCTGGGAGAACTGGGTGATGCCGGGAGCAGGTGAGGGCCCAACAGGCCCGTGTCCGCCTCCCAGAGTCGCTGCCTGTTCAGGGTGCTGGGGCCTGGGCCTTCGGCCGGTCTGCTGCCACCCATGGTAAACATGGCAGTGTTACTGCCCCCAACCTCCCGACCGGACGCCCTGTCCTGAGTGGGTCAGGCGTGGCCCAGCGCTGCTGCCCTCTGCAGAAAAGCAGCCCTGTGGTGGGAGTGGAAGGCTCATGCTTGAGGTTTGGGGAGAGTGAAAAATAGACTAAAGTGCACAATACAGATTAACTAGAGCTCTAGGCGGTGTCCCTGTTGGCGTCCCTGTGCTTCCTGCGTGGTCCTCCCTCACGGATGTCCTGTCTGTGGCTCACCTCTGGCCTCTGCGCTCCCGACCCAAGGAGGAGGCATCTCAGCGCTTTTCTGCCTCCAAGGCGCCTCCTCCAGGCAGCCCTCTGTGTTGACCCCAAGTAAGTAGAGGTCACAGTCTTTTTCCTCCCTGGTGCAGACCTTGCATGGCTCTCTGCTGTGCTTGAGGCCAAGTTCAAACTATTTAAGGGTTTATTATTCTTCCCACCTAAGTCAGAGGAGGAGGAGGCAGAAGAAACCAGTCCTCTGTGGGGACGCCCCCCCCCACCCCACCGCAGACCTAGGGATGCACCAGGTGGGTGGGGCTTTATGCTCAGCAGGGCCCAGGATGGGGTGGGGGCACACCTATGCTCCGAGGGCCTCAGGAAGATCGGGCCTCATGCCCCGCGAAACTGAGGCCATGCAGCTGTGCAACTTCTCCAGAGCCCCTCAGCAGCTTGAGAGCTGCGCGGCCAGGGCCTGCTTTTCTGCGTCAGGGCCAGCCTGGCTCCTGCCAGCTCTTGGGGCAGAGGGGACCCGCCTTTCTGCCTGGGGCGCTGGGCTTGTGTTTCCTCTGCCCACACCTGTGCTGGCATCAGCACGGGGTGGCACAGCCGCCCTCCCTGTGCCCAAGGTCCCTCCGGCTGCCCTGCCCTGGGACTTGTCAGAGGTGGCTCCTTACCCGGTCACGCTGACCGCCTGTACTGGGCGTTACGCTGGACCCCCCGCTCGGTCACTTGCGGACCTTGGGCTGCGGCTCAGAGCAGGTCTGCCGAGGCGCGTCCTCTTCCGGCCGGCCTCGGGCGCTCCAGGCCTCCAGCAGGGGCGGTCACTCACTGCACGGGGTGTGTTTGTGGCCGCTGCTGGCTTTGGATATGAAAAGTGCGGGCACCGCGACACACCCTGGCCGGGTGGCCGTTGTGATTTCATGAAGGCCCCGGCTGTGGGAGATGAGGCGCAGCTCGGGCAGGGCTGGCGTCTTTCTCTGTCCAAGCGGCTGGCAGCAGACAGTGCACGTAGAGGTGTGTCTGCGGGTGCGGGCTGGGAGGCTGATGAAGCTGCAGGGAGCTCCTCGCGCTGTTCTCGGATGTTCCTGCAGTTTTGGAACTTTGCAAATTCGAGTGTGTGAAGGTGCTTCCTGCGGGGAGGCGTCTGGGGCTGGCTGCCCCATCCTTGGGGCACTGAGAGCTGCTGCTGCTGCTGCCCACAGTTACCTTCAGAGCCACCCCTGGGGACCAGCTTGGACACAGAGCGAGGTCTGGGCTTCTGACAGATCCCTCCCTGAGGGGAGAAATCATCCCATTTTTAGAATTTTTGCTTTGGGAGCAACCTCCTCTCAAATCTTCCTTTCTTTCCTTCCCTTAACATTTTCTTGAAGTTGTAGCGCCTTCTACCATCACCGAAGCAGCGCCTGCTACTGTCCCTATCCAGCATGCAGTGGTCCTCTTTTCCTCCACGCTGGTGGACTAGCTGCGGTGAGCAGAGCCCCCAGCACTCCCCAGACCTGTAGGGACACCTGCAGACAAGCCCAGGTCCAGTCGGGCCTGGCGTCTTTTTCTTTTCTATCTTTTGTTAACCTGGAGCCTCCTCCTTCTCTTTGAAGATGCAGCATAGGGGTCACCTCCTCCAGGAAGTCCCCCAGGCCCTGAGCCCCGACCTCATGCTATTGCTGTCATCTGATTGTCAGCTGCAGTTCTGCCAGAGTTTGGGTAGTGGGGGGCAGCAGCTGTTTCTGTTTCACCCTCTGTACCTGAGCCGGGAGCCCAGGAGATGCACTAAGTGCCGGAGGATGAGTGGATGGGTGGGGAGGCAGCCTGGGCGGGGAAGCTGCATGGGCGGAAGCTTGTGGGTAAGAGAAGCTTTCCCGTTTAAACATCCCATTCAGCCTTTGGGATGAGAGTCCGGGCCTGGGCACTGGGACCACCAGGGGCTGCGGTGGCTTGTCCAGGCATCACTGTCCTACGTGGGCTGGGCCGGCAGGGGGCCACGAGCCATGAAGGGAGGACAAGGGCAGGGCCGACCCTCTTGTTCCTGAGCCCTGGTCGAGGGTTGGCTCACTGGGTCTCGGGGGGCAGGAGGGGGCACAGACCCTGGCGCGGGAGCCGCATGCAGGGCTGGCCTGGGTCTTTCCACGCTCCTGGCTCCTTCTTTCTTAGAGACCTGCTTTGTGCAGTGGTGCTCGTTAGTGCTCTCTGCAGCTCTCTGGCTGGTGGTGCAGGCCGGGGTCACGCCAGGCCCCGGAAGCTGAGAGTCTAGCAGGATGTGACTTGGGGGGCTGGTTCTCAGCCAGTGTGCTCCGGTGACAGAGGGAGCGCCCCTGTTCAGAGCCCCTTCCCCACAGGGGCATTCAGGCCAGAGGGGTCCTGTGGCCGGCAGTGGGAGCGGAGACGCTCGGGGTCAGGGTGCTTATGGGGAGAGCGTGGTGTGGGCCCACAGGCAGGGCGGCGTGCCCCGGGGAGAGCAGAGGGCGTCTCGTGGGGGCCTGTGGGGAGGAACGAGAAGTTCTACTTCCTGTTGTTGACTATTGATGACAAACATCAATGACGTTTGCGTGGTTTTGCAGGAATATAGGCGCCAGCTGCAAAGCAAGCATTGGCTTGTTTTATGGAGGCCACTTAGTTAACCGTCTTGAGCCTTTTCTCCATCAGAGAAATGGGAGGAAGTAACCTGCCCGCTCCAAGGAGTTGCTGGAGAAGCATCTCTCGGCAGGTGGCCGGTGCTGGCCCCCAGGACTCCGCCCACGAGCAGCATGCAGGCCTGGCGGGGGCTGCAGCAGGCAGGAGACGGGCTGCAGTCCGCCCGGGTCTGGCGTGCAGCAGTTTGAGAACCTCTGACTCATCAGAACCCGGTGGCTATTAGTAGCTAGTAGCTCAGAAAGGTAGTGCATCTCTGACCCGGGCTGGTGGGGCTCCTGGGGGTTCAGACCGTGGTAGAAGCACAGATGTAAGGGCGTGGCAGGGAGCCCAGTTTGGGGCTGGTTAATCTGGGTATCGGGTCGGCCAGGGCAGGGGACGGAGGGCAGCTGGGGACGTGGGTCTGGGCTGCGTGCCTGCTGGTGCTAAGGTGAGGCTCTGGGCCTGCCTGGGGGGCTGACAGCATCCCTCAGGGCATCTGGGTGCTGAGGCCCAGGCGTCTCGGGTCTCGCTGGCCTCCACTCTGCTTGGCTGGAGGGGCCCCGCAGCCCTGCTCGCGCCGCCCGTGCAGTGTCGGCCAGGGCCTCGCTGCTCTGCCTGCCCTCCACCGGCGCCACCCCGGCCTGGGCTTGACTCCGTGTCGCCGGTCTGATCTGGCTCAGCAGTTCCAGGCAGGGCCTGTCGGCTCCGCTCAGGCTCCAGGGTTTTGTTTGAGTCATTTGCCTAATGGCTGTAAGTCCATTTAAAAATAGATCATATGCATAATAGGCGTGTGTAGTATATATGGGCCGCGCGTGCTCACATACACACACACACACACACGCGCGCGCGCGTTCCCCAGGTGTCAGTAACGAAGTGGCTTCAAACAGACGTTTATTCTTTTTCTCTCCTCCTGGGTGTGGACTGCTGTCTAGCTGAGGTTCTGATTTGCATTTCCTTAGTGACTGCTGATGCTGAGCATCTGCTCGGTGCCTGCTGGCCATTTATACACCTTCTTTGGGGGAATGTCTACTGAAGTCCTTTGCCTACTTAAAATAGGATTGCCTTTTTATTGTTGAATTGTAAGAGTTCTTTATATGTTCTGGCTACCAGCCACTTACTGGACATGGCATTTGCGAATATTTTTTCTCAGCCTGTGGGTTGTATTTTTATTCCCAAATACAGTCATAGTCTGAGGTTCTGGGTGCACATGAATTTTGGGGGGACACTATTCAAACCATAACAATATCCTTCAAATTTTTAAAATTTTGATCAAGTCTAATTTATATTTCTTTTGTCATTGTGCTTTTGGTATCATGAAAAGTTATTCCTGTTTCCTTTGAAGAGTTTTACAGTTTCAGGGACACCATTTAGGCTTGTGAGCCACTTGAGTTAGTCTGGGTGTGGTGTGAGGTAGGGGTCCACCTCACTCCTTGCTGCGAAGACCTCGCTGTCCAGCAGATTAGCTGAAAAGGCTGCTCTTTTCCTGTTGAATTTTTTTGACGTCCTTGTCAAAATCACGAGAATGTAAATGTGACGGCTTATTTCCGGACTCTCCATTTTACTCCAGGTCTTGTATGTCTGGCCTTACGCCGCTGTCACGCTAACTTGATCACCTTAACTTGGTGGTGAGTTGGAGACTGGGAAGTGGTGTCTCCAGCATTTTCCTTCTGTTTTGTTTTGAATGTGATTCCCATTGAAATATACATTTCGATATGGATTTTAGGATCAACTTCCTATGAAGACGTCAGCTGGCATTTTGATAGGAACTGAGTTGAATCTGTAGATCAGTTTCTTAACCATATTGAATCTTTTGACCCATGAACATAGATTACATCTGTGATTTCTTTCAACGACTCTATAAATTTTAGTCTTGTACTTTTTTTGCTAAACTTATTCCTTGGTATTTTATTCTTTTAAATTTTGTATATTTATTTTTTTAAGATTTATTTTTATTTATGCATATAAGAACTAGGGTGTAGCCCAGAGGTGTGGGGGTGAGAGAATTCACTAGAGAGAGAGTGGGGAGAAGAACAGGCAGATTGAGTGAAACTCACTGCTGAGGGGAGCAGCGGGGAGGCAGGAGAGGTCTGCTGCGCCCTGCGGGTCCCTTCCCGGCCGGGGACCGAACTCCTGCCGCAGTGCTGGCGATAGCTTGTTAGCGCTGACTCGAACCCCTGCGCCACCAGGGAGGCCTTAAATTTTGTGTATTTCTAAAAGTTGTCTTATGAGCAAAATATCCTGTCGGAAGAGACCCCTCCAGTTTGAGAAGTGGTTCTGTTTCCCCCCTTCAAGCAGTGTTTCTTCTGGGGGATTTTCCTTCTCAGACAGTCTGATTTGAGGTCCCCACGTCCAGCAGCTCAGCCGGCCGCCCCTTGGGCCCCCCTGGACCAGCCCTGTCTGGGGTGTGGATTCCCCACTCAAGGCCTTGGGTGCACTGGTCTCTGTGCGTCCAGCCGGCAGCTTCCCCCACCCCCTCTCCCCACGCCCAGTACCCCATGCGACCCCTGAGCCGCAGCCACGGAGCTGACCCAGCTTAGAGCAGCACCGCCCCAGGGGCCCAGCCCGGGGTGTGAGAGTAGCCGAGACACGGGGCGAGGAGGGCAGGGGCCCCAGGGGGCTCCTGCCGCACGCCGGGAGTTGGGGAAGTCGCCCCCAAAGAGGTCTTGTTTCGCCTGGATCCTGGGTGACAGCCTCGGCCGAACGAGGGGCGGGGCGTTCCAGAACAGGCCTGGAAACTCACGAGTGCAGGAGGAGGGGGCACCTTCCCCAGGCTGTGGGTGCAGCAGAGACGGGGCTGCCCCACCAAGCCTCAGTGCATCGGGCGCCGCGGGACTGGCATGGAGCGGCCGCCCAGTGCGCTCAGGCTCCTGCTGTCCGAGCGGGAGGGGTCAGGCCCACGCATGGCACCCGCGCTGCCGGCCGCACCGGCCCTGGGAGCTGGGGTCGCCCCTCCGGAGAGACGCGCAGCACTTCGCAGGGAAGAGAAGAGACTTCTGGGCAGGAGGGCCAGGGCCAGTGCGCGAAGCCCTCTCGTGGGCAAAGTTGAGGCCGCAAGATGGGCTACCTTTGGCTGCGTGGATGGGAGTAGGGGCTCGTGGAGGGTAAGGCTGGTGAGCGGGGCCGCGCAGGGCGGGGCCGGGAGGCACTGGGAAGTGAGAGGCCGCCCCGTGCAGGCTGCCTGCAGGGGCTGTGGGCAGGAGGGTGAGGGGTGGGCGCGGAGAAAGGTCTGTCCGCCTTAACAGGACCGTGTGAAGGGCGAGGCCGGCCCTAGAGCGTGGGGGAGGACGAAGGACGGAGTTTGCAGCACGGAAATGTGGCAGGAGAAGGCTGGGCGGCGTGGGGCGGGCAGAGGGGGAGCGGGGCATTGCTTTGGGGTGATCCCGCCTGGTTCTCAGTTGGGTTTTCTTTTGTGTCCTTAGCAAAGAAATACCATTTTCTTCTCTCTCCTGAACATCTGCGCTATTTATTCCTCTCTGCTTTGATGTGGTTATAAATGGAATCACCCTCAAATCTGTTCACAAATTGGCTGTGCTGGTGTGTGGAGAGGAAGCCGAACCTCCCGGCACTTGCTCCTTCCACCGCGTGGGGCCCTAAGCAGGTGCCGCCCCCACCTGGGCTGGGCCCCGCCCCGGACCTGGTCTCTGCCCCTCCCTACGGGACCCGAGCCTGCCCTCCCATCTCTGCTCCTTCTCTGCTCCCTGCACTGCTCCTTCTAAGAATTCTTGCTGCTAGGCCTCCCCCCCTCCCCCTGCTCCAGCAGAAGCCTCCTTGGCCTCCGGCCCCCCAGCTCTGCCGGGCAGCATCCTGATGACTCTGACCCACATTTTACGCACGCAGGGGCAGAGACCTTCCCGGGCCGGGATGGCTGCATGGGTCTGTGGATTCTGTCTGGTAATCATCCCCAGGGGCAGGTTCCGGAAAGGGGGCTGTGAGAGCGCGTCCATCCCTCTGTCCGTCCGTCCATCTGTCTGTAGCGAGCATTTATGCAGAGCTGCCAGGAGCACCCCAGCAAAGCTGTGCTGGTGTGTGCCTGCGAGCGAGAATGTGCACGCCGCCAGGAGGGGTTACAACCCTTGGCCGAGTGAGGGGCGCTGCCCCCGCTTCTCGCACATTGGTCACCCTGGGGCTGAGCTTGTCCCGGCCACCCCTTTCTTCTTGGGGCCTCGCCTCTTCCTGATGGTGCTGATTTTTCTGTTGGGGTGTCACTTAAAGCAGCTTGGATACAAGCCCAGATTTCAGCTGGGGCCTGCTGCAGGCCATGGGCCCCCCCACCGCGGGGGTGCTGTTTCTGCTTGGAAGCACTGGGGAGCGACGCACTGCTGTCAGAAGGGGCGCAGGCAAGCCCTGGGGCAGCCCCACAGCCACACGTTGCCATCACGAGGTCCGGGCCCGGACCCTGGCGTGAGAGCGTGGCCCGAGAGCCGGGTGTGCGCCCGAGGGGCCAGAGCTTGGACGAGCCTGGCGTCACCTCCAGTCCGTGCTGTGAGTGGTGCCCGTGCCCACGCTCGGGGTGGTCGGCAGCCGGGGCCGAGGGCCGAGCTCGGGGCCCTCCTGGTCTCTGCCCTGAAGCCCAACCCTGGCCACGCTTCCCGCTTCCTGCGAGCGCTGTCCAGCCGGTTCCTTGCTGGGTGCTGTGGGTGCATGCTCAGAGAGGGGCTGGTGGCCGTGGGTCTGTGTGCCGACCGATGCGCTTTGGAGGTGCTGTGGGCGGAGGAGGGGTGCTGCGTGCTCCTGGGGAGCAGCTTCCCTCCCTGCCAGGGTGGCCGCTCATGGGAGCTCTGGGTAAGGGCTCCTGGGAGGTGGTGGCTGGACTAGGCCATCGTTCCGCGGTCTTTGAGGCACGAATGGGAGTTTTCCAGGTGGGGAAGAAGCAAAGGCTGGCCTGGCCCATGAGCCAGTACACAGTGTGTGTCTGGGGCAACGCCAGCGGGTTGTTCCGGTAGGGGCTGGGGTGCGTGTCCGTCACCTGCAAACCGCCTTGGTTGGTGGGTCCAGCCTGGGCTCCGTCTGCCCAGGTGGCAGAGTTGGGCCGTGGCTCCGCATACGTGGTGCCGGCCCGTGGGGTTTGAGTCCTGCGGGCTCCCTCCCAGGAGCGCTTCTCCTGGCCCGAGACGCACCCCGATCCGTTTCCTACTTCTGTTGTTTTTGCAGGGCTTCCGGTCTGCCTGCCGAGGGCGGGGCTGGGAGGCTCCCTTCAGTTATTTCCCGGAGGTGAACGGGGCTTGGGCGGGTCCCCCTTTCTTCACACTCTGGCGACTCCCTTCTGGGGTCAGATGTGACACTTTGTGGGCTTGTCGCTGGGCCTCGGGCTGGGAGCAGCCTGCCCCCCTCGCTGCGAAGGGCCTCGCGGGCACATGCACCGGGTTCTCGTCTCCAACGCGCCGGGAAGCCGCTTTCAGGGACCTGCGCTGCGGAGATGCCTGGGAAAGACCTGCCTCCTGCTGCAGCGGCAGGGTGGCCGCCGGTGGTTGGTGCTGCGCCCGGCGGGGGCCAGACCGCGTGGGTCTGCGAAGTGCTGGGTTTCGGTGGCGTCTTTACCACGGAGGGGCTGGGGGCGCCCGGCCTGCCTGGGGTGGGCGGGTCAGCCCCAGTGGCCTCGTAGCCTGAGAACCGGGGACGTGGACCCAAGAACACTCAGCAGCGCCCCAACCCCAGACAGTCAGACCCTGTCCCTGCAGGGACATCCCCACCCTCCTGCCCAGGTGCTGCCCCACCACGAGCCCCAGCGGGGAGCCAGCTCTCGCCTCGGGGCGCCCCATGTCCACTTTATGTTTAGGGCGCTCATCCTTATGGACTCACCCGCCCCCTGCTGGACTTGGAGGTCCGGCGGCAGCGGAGGCCGGCTCCTCCCTCCGGCCTGTGCAGGGTCTGGCCTTGGTGTGCGCGGGGCTGTGATGGCTTCACGGGGTGCACATTAGCGGGCTCGTGCCAGCCGCCTGTGCTCCACCAGGGGGCTCCGAGCCGGGGTCTCAGGCCACAGGGGCGGGCCACGGGCTGAGGGAAGGGAAGCCGGCCCCGGGCGCACGCAGGAGGCCCGGGAGGTGGCATCAGTGAAATGTCCTCTCCGGGGGATGCCCAGTTGACTCCACAGAAGGTGGATGGGTGGGAAGGAGGGGCGGGCTTTCCAGGAGGCGACCGCCCGCTCAGTTTGGTGAGGCGCTGCTGCCACGGCAACGGCCCAGGCCAGGTCTGGCTGACCTGCTCGGTGCAGGCCCACTGGGCTCTCCTCCGGCAGGGACGCGGGGATCCAGCCCCACCTGGCCGAGCCACTCCTGGCCGTGGCTCCTGCGGTCACTTCTCCAGGAGAGGGACCACAGGGCTCCTGGGTCTGATGCCCGCGTGGTGCCTGCCTGGAGGGCATCTCCTGCTGGCTGGTCAGCTGGCCAGCTCCTCTCTGTGTACAGCTGCGCCCCTCCCTCACAGAGGGCGCAGTCTTTTTTTTTTTTTAAGATTTATTTCTGCACAAGAGCTGGGGTACAGGCCAGAGTCCAGGGAGGTGAGAGGATTCACCAGAGACAGAGTGAGGAGCAGAACAGGCAGATCCACTGAAACGCACTGCTGAGGGGAGCAGCGGGCAAGGCAGGAGAAGTCTGCTGCGCCCTGTGGGTCCCCTCCCTGGTGGGATCGAACTCGCGCTGCAGTGGCTGCGGTTTGCTTCCTAGTGCGTTGCTTAACCCACTAAGGCGCAGTCTTTTTAATAAATACACCAGGTGCTATTTCATGCTGTGCCAGGGGCGGCCCAGCCCTGCCCGCCTGCAGCCCGCCCCCAGTGCAGGGCACAGTAGAAACGGGTGACTCTGCGCAGCACATGGCGGGCAGCAGAGGGGGCCGAGGGGGGAGGGGTGCAGAGACCTGGGCCGGGCTGGGGCGGCACGAGAGCCTGCCCCGTCGGGGTGCCGCCCGCCTGCTCTCGTCCCGGCGTGGATCCGGCCAGGACAAGGCTCATCCTCCTTCAGCTGCACTGGTGCTGGCACCCCACCCCTGCGCCTCACTGTGGCCTGAGCCCGTCACCACTTGATAGGTTGGCGCGTGAGGAACGAGGGGACGCAGCAGAGCTGGCGCAGGGCCCTCCCCTCACTCCAGGCTTCCTTTAAGGCTTTGGCTGTGGACTGTGGGGACAGCCCCACCTTCTGGGAGGGCTTGGTAGCCGGGGAGTCCCCCAGAGGAATGTGAGTGCTGGAGGAGGGCCCATTCACCTATCAGGCCACCCCCATGCACCTGTGGCCTGCTGGGGCCTGGCCCAGCACAGGGGCCGGAGGGACTGCTGCGCCTTGCTGGCTCGGAGCTCGGAGCTCGCAGCCTGAGTGCCCAGTTCCCTGCCCGCTGTCACGCTCTGTCCCCTGGGCACAGGCACCGGGTGCCAGCCCCGGCCTCGGCAGATGGCGCAGGGGCCGCCCGGGGCCACAGTCCATCAGCGGGTCAGGGCGCGGCAGCCAGGGGGGCCGCCTGGTGTCACTGGCGCTGTGAGATCCAGGCTCTTTTCTGGGGGGCTGGACCCTGCACCCTCACTTGCTCCGTGTGACCACTGCACCCGTGGGGAAGTGTGGGGACAGCATCGGGCGGGGACCCCCTCGGCGTGAGCTGGCCCTGGCTCGGGGAGGCCCCCGGCAGCTGGCTGCCGCTGAATGAGGCCCCCGCGGGCTGGACCCCGCCTGCTGACCGCTCCCCTCCCGCAGGACCCCGAGTGATGGTGGTTTCCGAGCACGCGCAGAGCCCGGCGAGCCTGGTGCACAGGGCGGAGTGGGCGGCGGCCGCGGGCCGGCGGGCGTGAGTCTGGGCCCCGGCGTCTCACCCGAGCAGAGGCAGCATGTCCAAGAAGAGCCGCAGCAAGGGCGAGAAGCCCGAGATGGAGACGGACGCGGTGCAGACGGCCAACGAGGAGCTGCGGGCCAAGCTGACCGGCATTCAGATCGAGCTCCAGCAGGAGAAGAGCAAGGTGGGCTGGGCCCCGCGAGGGCACCCGGGCAGGGATGGGGGCGCTGCTCCTCTCTGAGCCTCCGGACCCTCATCCAAATGGGTGTCGCACCAGCGGGCACCCCTGGGTGCAGCCCTGTCTCCCTGGGACTTAAATCGGTGCTGCGGTTTCCCCCTCGTGGCTGGGCCGGGCCAGGGTCTCTTGCGGGTCTTTGCAGGTCTCAGACACCGCTGACCGGGAGACTGCCCTCTAGACCTCTGGGGCTGGTGAGCGGCCCCTGCCTAGCCTCGGGCCGGGAGCTGCGCCCGCCGGTCTGTCTGGCACCTCTGGGGCCGGCCTGAACTTTGCAGTGGGCCGGGAAGGGGCTGGCGGCAGGGAAGGGCAGCTGTGCCCGTTGCTCTCCCTGCAGACCTGGCTTCACCCTCGCCGTGCCCGCCCGCCCACGCCTGGGGCAAGTGCAGTCTGCACTCTGCTCTCTCTTCTCACGAGGGGTGGGGCCGGCCAGAGCCGCCCCAGGCTCGCCCTGCCCGGGGGCCTGGTCCCTGGCTGGCCCCCTCCAGGATGCTGCCCGTTCACTGGGCACAAGTTCGTTCTCAGTGAATTCAGTGACGAGCGCTCGGCGGGCGTGAAAGGCCTACATACACATTTTAGGGCTGCACTTAAAGGCCGTTCGAAGTGCCCTGGGCTTGCGCTAACTGTCGAGGTCCCCTTTCAAGGAGGCGGTTTCAGCAAAGGGTCCCCAGTGAGTGCCGGGTGAGGGCGTGCAGTGCCCCTGCCCCGCACTGGTGCCACTGGGCCGTCTCTGCTGGCCATCTCTGCTGGCCGACTCTGCTGGCTGCCTCTGGCCTGGCCAGGCACTTCCCTGGCGCCCCCAGGCTGCCCCGCACACACACCTGCTCCCTGTCCCACCCTGGCGCCCCTCGACCTGCGACCATGCTCCCCTCTCCCCTCTCAACTCTCCTCTTCCCCGCTGACCTGAGGGGGCACTACTGGCATTCCCCTCTCACAAGAGAGGAGAGAAAGCTCTGGAAGCCTGTATGAGCAGGTGCCTCAGAGAGAAACAGAGCCAATGGCTAGCCCTGCCCGGCTGTCTGCCTGCCTGCCTGTCCATCTCTCCCTCCATCTCTATTGCCTGTCGCCTGTTGCTATGGAGACAAGAGAGCTGGAAAGGGTTTTAGCGTCTGGCCCACGTGACCGTGGAGGCCGACGCACCTGGAATCGCAGAGCCGCATCTGGAAACCCTCCCCGCTGGCGCGTGTGGTCTTGACTCTGAGGGCGTCTGAGGCAGAGCCCCTTCCTCACTGGGGCCCCTCCTTTCTCGGGCTTCGGCGGGCAGGTGTGGCCCCCGTGGCCAGTGCCCGCCTTCCTGCTTAAGCACGTCTCAGAGAAGCACCGTCACAGAACACTGGGCTGGAGTTTGGCCAGACCAGGCCGGCGTCCGGACAGCTGGGGCCCGCCGTGCCACAGGCCGCTGGCCCTTGAGGGCAGGGGGGCCCAGAGCGTGGACTCGGCGCTGCAGACGGGCACAGCCGGACCGTGCGCCCGGCTCCAAGCCGCTGTCAACGCTCCGGAAGGTCAGGGGGTGCTGCTTCCAGGAAAGGGGGTGCCGGAGCGTGTAGCGCCTCACTGGGCAGTCACGTCAAGTGCTCAAGCTCTGGCGGGCGCTCAACGCCCAGGAACAGCCCCTCGCCCAGCCATGGCCGGCAGGCGAGGCCGACCCTCGTTTACCCTTTGCTTTTCCGTTAGCTCCTCCAGCCACACTGCACGGGGCCGGACTCTGCGCTGTGAAAGGCACGCGCTTTCTTACAGAGCCTCTTCGGCCAGAGGCGACAGGCCCAGCCTCTTCGCTGTAGGACTCAGACCCCCGAACAGTCATTCTGCACGTTTCAGACAGTCGGTCATAAGCCCTGGACCGCAGCAGCTAAGTGCTGTGCACTTCGACTTACGATTTTTTAAATTTTATTAATTTTTAAAAGACGTCTCCAATTTATTATCATACAAGGCTGGGGTGCAGGCCGGAGGTGCGGGGGTGAGCGGCGTGCGTCTGCTGAGATGCACTGCTGAGGAGGCCGCCCCAGGGGAACCCGCCATCGCCCTCTGCGACTTCAGGGCTTGCTGCGAGGCCGCGTTGGCCTGTCCCTGCCTCAGCTGCTTCTGCTTGTTTCTTTCCTCGTGCTGGGAGTGAGGGTTTGTGCTCGCCTGGCTGCGTCCTGAAACCCCCTGCAGTGACGTTCAGCGCGCTGAGGCACAGGCTCCCGCCCCGGGGCTGCCAGAGGTCAGTGTGGGGTGTGCCGGAGCCCCTGCCCAGTGGGGTCCCAGCTCAACAGTGACCCCCGTCCTTCCAGAACCCCAGGTCTAGACACCGGAAGCATATTTCTGGCTTAACGTGTGTTCAGCTTTGGTGAGAGACGGTTTCTGGGGTGTTTTGTGAGTGAGGAACGGCCCTTCCTAGTCAGTCTCCAGCCTGGAAAGAACTGCGGACTGGCCTGGCCCCGACGCCTCAGATGTTTTCCCGGCTCTGGGGAAATCCCAAGAGCAGGGGACGTGGCGGGGTGGGGCTGTGGCAGGTGGCAGAGGGGGGGCGTGGGCGGGGAGGGGGCGGCCCAGTGGGGGCGGGGCGGCCGGCGGGCTCCCCACCCCTGACCCACCGTCCCCCGCAGGTGGGCAAGCTGCGCGAGCGGCTGCAGGAGACCAAGCTGGAGCGCGAGCAGGAGCAGCGGCGGCACACGGCCTACATCTCGGAGCTCAGGGCCAAACTGCACGAGGAGAAGACCAAGGAGCTGCAGGCGCTGCGCGAGGTGCTCATCCGGCAGCACGAGCAGGAGGCGGCGCGCACGGCCAAGATCAAGGAGGGCGAGCTGCAGCGGCTGCAGGCCACGCTGAACGTGCTGCGCGACGGCGCGGCCGACAAGGTCAAGACGGCGCTGCTGACCGAGGCGCGCGAGGAGGCGCGCAGGACCTTCGACGGCGAGCGCCTGCGCCTGCAGCAGGAGATCCTGGAGCTGAAGGCGGCCCGCAAGCAGGCGGAGGAGGCGCTCAGCAACTGCATGCAGGCCGACAAGGCCAAGGCGGCCGACCTGCGCGCCGCCTACCAGGCGCACCAGGACGAGGTGCACCGCATCAAGCGCGAGTGCGAGCGCGACATCCGCAGGCTGGTAGGTGCCGCCGCTGGCGCCTGCGCCGCAGCTGCTGGCCGGTGGCGCCTCCGCGGTGCGGGCGCGTCCTCCGCGGGCGGGTGGGCGCCTCCCGTGGTTTCTGCGGGTTCTCCGCAGGCCGGTGGGCACCTCCCGTGGTTTCTGCGGGTTCTCCGCAGGCCGGTGGGCGCCTCCCGTGGTTTCTGCGGGTTCTCCGCAGGCCGGTGGGCCCCTCCCGTGGAGCCGGTGTATCCTCCGCGGCCGGCAGGCGCCTTACTAGGCCTGCAGCCCAGCGAAGTCTCTGCCTCTGAGGTGTGGCGAAGAGCTTGGGGGGCAGGTCTTGGGTGTCCTGTCGGCAGGCGCCAGGTCTGGGGCCCACGCCCAGCCACTTGTGAGCTCGTTCACGGAGGTCCTGCCCGGGCGTAGGGTGGCAGGCCAGGACAGGCCAGGCAGGGCCCCTGCTCCGCGCTGGCTGCCTCGAGGCGGGGCCTGCGATCTCACTGCCAGCTGCCCTGGGGACAGGTGTATGGGGACGGGGCTCCCTGAGTGTCCACTCACCTGCGCTCCGGTGGTAGCCGGGGCACCAGAGCCACGGAGGACCCGGATGCAGCCCCTGCTCTGCCTGACCAGATGACTGCCGTGGACCCTGGTGGCCGCGCGGGCAGGGGCTTGGGGCCGCACAGGCCAGAGAGCAGGTGGCAGCGGGGTGCGGCCGGAGTGCACTGGCAGAGGAGCGCGGGCTGGGCTCGCTTCGCAGGGCCCACCGGAGCCGGCCAGGGGGGACGGCGGGGCCAGAGGGCGAGCGCGAGGGGACGCCAGCGGGTGTGGGGTCGGAGCTTCTCTGCAGCCGCGCGGCGTGGCGCTGTTCGTGCTCGGATCCCCGGTGGAACGAGGACAGCAGCGGCGACCCGCGGGGCCTGCCTGTCCGGCCTGGAGACCTCGTTTCCCTCCCGTAGCGAGGCCGGCGACGGGCGGGGGCCGCGCGGTGTAAGCGGGGCCCCTGCCCGCCAGACCCTCGCTGGAGCGAGCCTGCCTGCTGCCACTGTGTGTCTGGTCCGCTGCAGCCCGGGCAGGGTCTAGAGTCGGCTGCAGGTCCCTGTGCCTGGCCGCGACACCGGGCTCACGGGGCCCTTGACGTGTTTCCAGGACGTGCCCCGCTCAGGGACCGTGGCTGCACTGCCTGCGATGCAGGCGGGGCCCTGGCTGGGAGGGGCCACGTCCCCGAGGCCCTCACTGCGCGGGTCCTGGGCGGCAGGGCTGCAACACTCATCATGGTGCTGATTCTGCCTCTCGCTGTGCACGGCACCGCGTTCCTCCCGTGGTGCGAAGCTGCCCGCTGCCTGGCCATGTGAGCCCTGGGAGGAGGCCTGGCTAGTGCTGCGGGGCGGCGGCCCCCAGCTGAGCGAGGAGACCCCAGCCACTGCAGAGTGCTCCCGCCGTCCTCCCTGGTTCCTGCAAACAGCTTCGTGTGCAGAGCGTGGCTCCTAGCCATCCGTCCGGCAGGATGGGAAGCAGGCAGGGCAGGGCGGGCCACCTCTAAGGGCAGAGCCCGGTGCCAGCCCCCGGGGACCAGGCCCTGGGCTGGCGGAGACGGCGCCGGACCCTGGGCCTCAGGTGAGGGCACGGCGGGCCTGGGACGACTCCCGGGACGGGGTCTCTTTTACTCCCTTTCCCCCGAGGACACCTCACTCCCTGCCCCCTGCAGTGTCCAGCCCGCTCGGAGGCGGCCGTGGCTCCAGGGCCGGGGCGACCGCTCCCTGCACAGGCAGTGCCACCTGGCATGGGCGTAGGTGGATGCCTGGACTGGGCGGGGGGCTCCTGAAGGGACTTGAGATGGCGAGCGAGCAGTGTCCCTCTGAGTCCTCTCCAGCCGCTCAGCTCGAGGTGGCCCAGGCAGGGGCGGAGCATGGTTCTCACCTGAGCAGCGAGGACTGGGGGTGGAGGCGCTGGCCTGGCAGCACTTCTGGTGCCAAGATCTGAGCGCGCTCCCGTCCTGGCTTCTCAGTGGGTCCTCCAGCCCCTTTTTTCCGTGTGCATGTGTGTGCATGCGTATGTGCACATAGGTGCGGGTGCAGCACACACATGTGTGCATGTACGCATGCGCATATGTGTGCATGTGCACAGGTGTGGGTGTATGCACACATATATGTTCATGTGCATATGGGTGTGCATACATACGTATGCCTAGATGCAGGTGGACATATACATCTGTGTATGCATTGCACACGTGGGTGCATGTGTGTACATGTGTGTGAACATGACAGCTTTCACTGAAAATGACCTACTTAAGAGAGTGAGAAGAAGGAATTTTCGCCTCTCCTGCTCTGCCCCCCGCGTGGCGGATGAAGGTCGGCCCTGGCAGGCCTGTTGCTCGTGGCAACGTGATGGGAAGGTGGGCTGTGTTGCGAGTCTTGTCAGCTAGACTGGATTAGAAATGGGAGCTCCTGCTCCCGGCTGCTCACGTGGGCCAGGCCTCCGCGGGTGGCCGGGAGGAGAGGTAGCGGTGGGGCCAGGGCGGGGTCTGCACTCTTGGCTCTGACCTGCCAGATGCCAGCTGGTTGCTGTGAGAGCCCCCACACCAGCACATAGGGCGTAGAGTGGGGCATTCCTTTCTCCCCTGTGCAAAATCTGCAAGGGGAGCTGGGGGCTCCCAGAATAGTGGGGAGCCAGGTGTGTCCACTTTCCCGTCAGGAGGGGTGCGGGGGTGTGGCCCTGGCCTCACGGCCCTCCTCTCCGGGGAGCGCCAGTCATCACATATCCATCCCAGTTGGCAGCAGGGGGGAAGGCCACGGGGGCCACAGTCTTCATCTGTGGCAGCAGGGGGAAGGCCACGGGGGCCACAGTCTTCATCTATGGCAGCAGGGGGTAAGGCCACGGGGGCC
>JAGFMF010012216.1:192506-205906 GCA_019455555.1 Galemys pyrenaicus
AGCAGGGGGAAGGCCACAGGGGCCACGGTCTTCATCTATGGCAGCAGGGGGGAAGGCCACGGGGGCCACGGTCTTCATCTGTGGCAGCAGGGGGTAAGGCCACGGGGGCCACGGTCTTCATCTATGGCAGCAGGGGGTAAGGCCAGGGGGGCCACAGTCTTCATCTATGGCAGCAGGGGGTAAGGCCAGGGGGGCCACGGTCTTCATCTATGGCAGCAGGGGGGAAGGCCACGGGGGCCACGGTCTTCATCTATGGCAGCAGGGGGTAAGGCCAGGGTGGCCACAGTCTTCATCTGTGGCAGCAGGGGGAAAGGCCATGGGGGCCACGGTCTTCATCTATGGCAGCAGGGGGAAGGCCACGGGGGCTACGGTCTCCATCTAAGAAACTGTCCTTCTCTGAAGTTCATCTGTTTCCACTTCCACCTCTTTGGCCAGAACCTGCTTGGCCTCACGGGGCTACCAGGGGCGTGGGGCAGTGTAGTTCTTCTAAATGCAGGGCCGACCCTGCAGGGGGCCTGTGGTGCCAGCAGGGTACGGGCAGGTGCTCCATGACTCCGGCAGATGGGCAGGGAGGCGTCCTGGGGCCCCTGGTGGCTTTTCCTGCACTTTACACCAGAGGCGACCAGCTGCACAGCAGGTGGGGGCCAGGGGGCCAGGAGGCTGGCAGGCCTGTAGCCCCCGGCACATCTTTTCTCTGGGCGGCTGCTGCTTATGCTTCTTCTGCCTTTCTCTGCTCTGTTCTCTCCTCTTCTCTCTCTCTGATGGCGTCCTCGTGATGCTGCGCTTACACGCCTGTGTCTCAGCCCAGGTGCACCCACCTGCGCACGCCCACACCCCACCCCAGGTGCCGCCCTCAGGCCCGCGTGCAGGACTGTGGGGGTGCTCAGCACACCCATGGTGGGAGGGCAGACAAGCCTGATCACTCCTCACTGACCCTGCAGCCACTTCATTAGCTTCTAGGGAAACTGGGACAAAACCCACAAACTCAGTGGATTAAGACAACAGGAATTTCCCTTCCTTTCGGCCGGGACCGCCATCTTCCGGTAAGTCGCCAAAATGACTAACGAAAGGAAAGAGAAGAGGGGCCCTCTCTGTGTTCTCTAGGCTTTTGAGACAACATGGAGTTGTTCCTTTGGCCACATACATGCGACTCTACAAGCAGGGTAATGCAGACGCCAGGGGGATGGGCACCCCTGATGTTACCCCAAATGTTACCATAGCAAAACTGCAGGAGTCTATAATGTTCCCCAGCATGCAGTTGGCATTGTCGTAAACAAACAAGTAAAGGGCAAGATTCTTTTTTATTTGTCTAAAGATTTTGTTTATTCATACAATAACTGGGGTACAGGCCAGAGGTGGGGGGATGAGAGGACTCATCAGAGATAGAGTGGGGAGCAGAGCAGGCAGATCTACTGAAGTCCACTGCTGAGGGAGCAGCGGGGAGGCAGGAGAGGTCTGTTGCGCCCTGTGGGTCCCTGTATGGTCTGAGAAAAGTCTCAGGCTTTTCTGCCTTCCCACCACTAGTATAATGGTGGACACCTGCGGTGCCGCGTGCATGCCTAGGAGGGCATGTGCCAGTGGGCACACCTGAGTTTGGACACGGCTTATATGGGTGGCGTCATGAGGATGCCAGGACAGACCAACAGTACCACCAACGTGAGCAGCAAGACCAACAAGCAGCGAGAGCACCAAGAAGCAGAGAGAAGCAGCAGCCAAGAGGGTGAGATGCGCCGGGGGCTAGGAGGCCTGCCAGCCTCCAGGCACCCCTGCCTGCCATGTACCTGGCCACCTCTGACAATAAAAAGTATAAAAGCCACCGAGGGCACCAAGACTCCCTTCCTTGACCCGTCTGCCCAGAACCATCCAGAACCTGCCCTGTGCTGCCTTCCTGCCACTACAGTTGGCGTAGTCGGCAGGATGGTTCGATGCAGACGGGTGTAGAGCCCTCTGAAGATGGCAGGAGGGACTGAGAGGTGGCAGGCCGTGAGTATGTGAATGCTGACGGAGCCATGGCAGCACAGGAGGTGACCAGGAGCTGCGGGAAGATCCAAAGACGCTGCGGAGAGAACCAGAGAAGCAGCAGCAGCAGCAAAGCAGCCGGGAGGGTGAGATGCGCCTGGGGCTGGGAGGCCTGCCAACCTCCTGGCCCCCCAGCACCCTGCCTGCCATGGACCTGATGCCACCTCTACTAATAAAAGCATGAAAAGCCACCGAGGGCTCCAAGACGCCTTCCTTTACCCCCGTCTGCTAGAACCATCCCGAACCTGCCCTGTGCCATCTTCATGCTGCTACAGTCCCCTCCTTGGCCGGGGTTGAACTTGCACTGCAGTGGCTGCAGATGCTTCCCAGAGCAGTGCTTAACCCCTTGCACCACCAGGGAGGCCCTAGGGCAAACTTTACCTCCCAGTGCATTGGGCAGTGTCTGTACTCCAACGCAGTGTCTCACTGGCTGAAAGACGTCGGTTTATTGTACAAGGAGCGCACTCAGTTGGTCAGAAAACAGCCGGGTGGCATTTAGGAGACATCTGTGCTCACAAAAATAGCCCCTCTGGAAAATTTGAGAAATAAAGTTCATCTGTTGCCTTCTATAGTAAAACTGAGGCAAGCTGATCATTGCTAATTACATCAGCAGTGTTTTGAACATCAGGAACTGCAGATTGTTTAAAGCACCCTGCCTCTGTGAGTTGCAGGCTAGTTCTGTGCTCCTTTGACTTTTCATGGACTAGGACTCGAGTGTGTGATGATTTTGAAGGAGTAACCTTTAAGCGAGTAGTAAAGCAGTTACTACATTACGGGGCATTAGAAGTGCTTTACATAGTTTACTCATAAAAACTTGAAATACTTTACATAAAAAGGAAGCTGAGGCTCGACGAACTTGCCCAAGCGGCAGGTGCAGTGCGTTCGGTAGACCCGTGCCCGGCGTCTCGCCACCGGTGCTGGGTCTTCGTCAGCGGGCGTTTGGAGCTGCCCTGTGATGTTGGAGTGTACGTGGTATCTGTAACTTCCTTAGGATTTTGACTTGGACACGGCAAACATTTCAGATGCAGCCAGTGGATGGTCTTCAGTTAGGTTCTCAAATGAAGTGTTATTTCAGAGGCCTGCTTTAGAATCCCGCAAACCTAGTTCTGAATCTTGGTGAGCTGGGTAAGTGGTTAGCTGTCCTTGAGCTTCTTCTGTCGTGGCAGAGGTTGGGTCTAAGCATGATTACATAGGTCAGCAGGGCTTGTGCCACACCTCACAGCAGAAGGAAACCCTCACGTGGCACCGTTGGCTCCCTGTTCTGTATTTTCCCATCTTACCTGGCGACACCAGCATCCCCCAGCTGAAGTCACGCTGTTCGCTTCTGTAGGGAAATGGAAAACCCTCAGGCTTTCCCGCCCTCTGCGTTAACGTAGACACCGCGGTGCTGTGCGCAGGCCTGACGGCGGCACTCGGCGTCGGTGTGGGCACGCGCAGGTGGGCGCACCTGGGCTGAGAGACGGGGCCTAGAAGGGCAGCGTCACAGGACGCCACGAGCAGGGGAAGCAGGCGCAGGAGGAGAGCAGGGGCAGCCCGAGGTGGGATTCGCGGGGCTGGGAGGCCCGCCAGCCTCCGGGCCCCGGGCCCCCCACCTGCCGTGCACCTGGTCGCCTCTGATGCAGAAAGAGGAATAAAAGCCCGCAAAAGCGACCGAGGGCTCCAGGACTCCTTGACCCGTCTGCCCGAACCCATTTCTCTGCACCCCTCCTCCCCTAGTCACCTTAATTTCTCCCTTAAACTACTCAAGCAGTTTGAAGACTGAACAAAGGCAGACAACAGGAGTTTCTTCTCTCATGGTTCTGGAACCGGAAGGCCCTCATGGCTGTACGCCCTCTCCAGGCCTGGGGAGACCTTTCTGACTTCTCCCAGCTCCCCTGTGCCTTGGCTCACAGCGGCCCCGCCCAGCCCCCGCCCCCCGCGCCTCCTCCTTCCTGGGGTGTCTCTGACAGTGTCTGTGTCCTTGGACACTAGACAGAGATCTGGCCACCCCAAATCTGACCGACCGCGTCGTCACTTACATCTTGGTTACAGCCGCCCGGACCCTATATCTGAGTGAGTCCAGGTTCTGACTCCCAGGCAGACAGGAAAATTTGGGGCCAGTGACACTCTTGGAACGAGGAGGAGCAAGAGTGGGTGTTGGGGTGGCGGCCTCTGTTTGCTCTCTGAACCCCCAGCCTTGCCGCAGAATGGCACTGATGGAATCACCCACAAATATGTAGGCTGGAGGGGAGCAGGCTGGCTAAGAATTTCAGGGAGGTGACACCCTGGTGGCTGAGCCTGCTGGGGAGTGACGGGCTCAGCCGGTGGGGAGGGCAGAGGGTGGGTGGGCCCTCTGAGGGCTGGCAGGATATGACCCTGGCTCTGAAGCTCGCCAGCCTGTGGTGCGTCCGCCCCTCTGTGCCCAGCTGCTCTACAGAGGACAGTACAAAATAACCCCAACCCTAAGTGACGCTCTGCTGGGGCCTTTGGAGGAGAGAGCGTGCATCCCCGGCATAGTGCGTCCTGCGCTCTGAGAGCACGTAAGGGAGGCGCAGCGTCCCCCGTCCGCGCTCTTCCCCTGCCTCTGCATCTGCTGGGGAACTTGGGCCACAGTGGCACGTTGCGCTTAGGCCAGCCGGAACTGGGGAGCCCAGGGGTGCTGGAACGGGCCGGACTGGATTAAGGCGCAGCTCCCGAGGCGCTCGTGCCAGGTGGCGCCCCAGTTTCTTGGCTCTGCTCTGCCTGCGGGTGCCTCATACCCAGGTTCTGTCTCGCTGGTGCTGGTGAGACCCCTCCCCACCGGTGGTGCACGCGGGAGGATACTGGCGTGTCCCACGCCGTGACGTGGCTGTGTCGCGATTTGCTGCTTGGTCGGTGACCTCACAGCAGGGGCTGGTTGGCTAATCCAGACTTAAAAATCCACAAGCAGCGATGGGGCTGCCCTGACCGTTGCCTTCGACGCCCCCCAGCCTCGGGCTCCTCAGCACTCTGGCTGGGAGATGGAACAGCATGGAAAACAGTTGGCTCTAGAGTCTGTTTTGCAATGTCCATTGTTCTTGACCAACCACCTGCAGGGGAATCTGTTTTGGGGAGTCTTTTCCATGTGACGGGGAAGCCCCACGCCAGCCTCCTGGGCTAACCGGGGCCCATGCTGTCTAGGCTGAGCATGTGGGGGTCTGGAAGGCCTTGCTTGCATGTTGCTGCTCAGTGTGTGTGTGGTGACAGCGTAGTGGGGGCAGTTCTGGGCTCCAGTGCAAAAACAAGGCTTGTGTGGCCAGCTGCAGGTGTTGGTATGTCACGGACTGGAGCCCCGCCCGCTAACTCACAGCCCCCGCTGGTACGCCCAGCCCCCGGCTTCACCCCTCCCTGAAGCCCCGCCTTCCCTGCTGCAGAGCTGCCACGGACCCCGCTGACCCCCGCTCCCTCTGGGAGGGCACCGGGCGAGCCTGCTGGCGGTGCCCGGCCCTGTGTGCCAGGTGCCGAGCACGTCGGAGCGCTTTAACTCCTGCGCTCCTTCCTCTAACGTGCATCTGGACCGGCGCCCACGGCGCTCCCACCTGCCTCCGCTCCTCTCCAGCAAGGGGCGCTCCTGCTCCTGCGGAGGACTTGGCCAAAGCGGGGCGCTGCGCGGGTTCACCACCAGGGGGCGCAGCGGCGCTGCTGAGCGGCTTAAGGAGGGGCGCACCTGCTCCTGGCAAGGAGGCGTCCAGAGACTGGTGTGGGGCCCGGAGGCGCAGGGGTAGGGGAGCCCTCGTTGGTCTCCAAAAGAGACGACACAGAGAGCCAGGAGGGGCGGCGGGACTTGGTTGGCGTCTCCCTAGTCTGGAGTTCGGGGGCGTTTCCTTCCTTCTCTAGGCTGCATGTTTCGGTGTCTGAGCTGAGCTGTCCTCTGTGGAAATAGGCCGGTGCGCTTCCCGGCGCTTCCTGGCGCTCCTGCGGTTGGCTAAGGGCGGCAGCCCGCGCCATGCCCGGCCGGTGCACACCGGGCTTGTGCTCAGTGCTGTCTGCGGGCAACGGGGTCTCCCTACGGCGGACAGGGCGCGCTGGCGTCCCCGCGTACAGAGGCCGGGCTCAGCGGCGAGGGCCCGCGCAGGGTCACGGGGGCCCCTCTGTGCCCAGGGAGCGGGGCCCCGCTCCGGTTTGGCGGCGGGGTCTGCGCGTAGGGCGGGGCGGTGCTCGGGGAGCAGCGGTCCTGAGCTGGGGCGCTTCCCTGGGGCCGCAGCCTCGGGGCCGCGACAGTGCCCGGTGGTCCTCGGGCCATGCCAGCGTCTCACTCAGACTGCTCCACCATCATGTGACGCCCCCCGAGTGCCCGCGACCCTCTGATGCAGCCCCCGTCCTGAGGACCGCCCACCCCGTTGGTCTCGCCTTAGCTGGCTGGCGTTTGTGCGGCCAGGGCAGCGGCCCTGAGGGCAGTTTCCCAGCTGTTGGTGTCCGCGGCAGCTGCGGGCTGCGGATGGGGCCTCTCCTGGCACTCGGCGCCCTCTGGGAGGTGCTGGGAGACGCTGGCCGGGCGGCGGCTGCAGTGGAGTTTGGCGCCTGCAGGGCTGAGGGCCTTCGCGAGGCCGGAAAATGCCAGGCGTCCAGGTGGCTCTATGATTTGGGGGTCCTGAGAAGTCAGGCCAGGGGATTGCTGACAGGTGAGTTGCAGGGGGGAGTGGCTGCCGGGGGAGGGTCCAGACGGGAGGGGCCCAAGGCTTGGGAAGCCCAGACTTGGCCGCCAGAGCAAGGGCAGTCTGCAGGGCAGAGCCGCCGGAAGGCGTCCCGGAGGGCGGGAGGCCCAGGAGAGGTTTTCGTGGAGCAGGACGGGCAGCCGTGCCAGGGGCTGGTGAGAGGCGAGGACGGGTGGATCCAGAGCGCACTGGAGGCTTAGCCAGGCCCACTGTCAGTGGGGAGGCACTGGAGCTGGGGGTGCACCCTGTGGGGGCAGGATGTTAAGGTGGAGACACGGGAGCCGATCCGTTTCAGCGGCAGACGCCTGGTTGACCGCATGGGCCCGAGCATTGCTTTCTGCTCCTCCTTGCTCAGGGCCAGCGGCTGGGCAGCAGGGCCTGGGCTGCGACGCGGCCATCTCTGTGGCCTGAGCTGTGTTCAGCTGACCCGGCCCCTGGGACTGCTTCGCCTTTCCTGGGCCTGAGGCCCCGAGCAAAGGAGGCGTTCTCTGGCCGGGAGCTGAGGTGGATGGCGTGCCCTTCCCTTTCAGATGGACGAGATCAAGGGGAAAGACCGCGTGATCCTGGCCTTGGAGAAGGAGCTCGGTGTTCAGACGGGTCAGACCCAGAAGCTGCTTCTTCAGAAAGAGGCTCTGGGTGAGCAGCTGGTCCAGGTCAAAGAGGCGGAGCGGTACCACAGCAGTCCAAAGAGAGAGCTCCCACCTGGGATAGGGGACATGGCGGAGCTGATGGGCGGCCAGGTGAGGGGCGGCGGCTCAGGCCAGCACTCGGGCCTCTGGCCATCCTTCCTGCTACTGGCCCACTCACCTGCCTTCCTCTTTCCTTCTCCTCTCCCCCGCTCCTGTCTTCTGTCCGTCCTCCTCAAATCTGCTAACATTCCGTGTTCCAACCGAGTGCTAGGTGCTGAGAATGCAGGGGAGGAGCGGCCTGCTCTTATGCCTAGTGGCCTTGGAGGTCAGTCGAAAAGAGAGAAGTGAAGATAGCGGCACAGAGGGGGTGAAAGCACGCGAAGGGATGTCCCAAGACCAGCCGTGACTTAGATTCAGGGTCCACAGGGTGACCGGGAGCTGAGAAGAACATTTGGGGCAACTTTTCAATATTCAGCAGGGACAGAGGAGGCCGAAGCAGATTCATTCATTCAGTCGGTCGCATTTTCTTGACGAGCAGGATGGACCAGGGCCTGTTAGCAAGCAATCAAGAGCATCTGCCCGATGTGCACAAGTGCCGATGATGTGCCAGCAGGATTTGGGAAAGGAAACAGGAGCCTCGAGACTCAGCTATGCCTCCCCCAGCGCCTGGGGGATGAACGGGCTTGTGTCCCAGTTGGGGGGTGCGACTCCGAAGAACAAGGGCTGACTCTGATGGACTGGGAGTGGGCCTGAGGTCTGGCAGTGCGGTTGGGCAGGAAGTCAAAGGGCCAGGGGGACAGGAGACACAGCGCGAGGCCACTGACGGAGGTGGCCTCCTGCTCATGCGTGAGCTGGGGGCATCGCTCGTGCGCCACTGGGTGAGGCTGTCCCAAGCTGCTAGGTTTTATCTGGAGAAGCATAATTGCTCGGGACGAACAAGTTAGTCCTGCTGTTACCACAAAAGGAGACCACGCATCTCAGATTTAGCTGGACAGGCTGCGGTCGGCAGCCGGGGTGCAGGCTGAGTGCCCACAGGAGGGCGGGTTTCCAGTTTTTCGCTCTTGGCCTCTGGTTTCATGCCTGCCCTGGAGGGGTGTGCTGGCACATCCTGGGGGCCAAGGGTGTTGTGAGGGGGCTTTCTGAAAGACGGTGACCGTTCCCAGAGACCACCTTCAGGTGCTGGGAGGTTTGACGTCTCATCACTTTTGGGGTGTAGTCAGAAGTCGCTGGCCGGGCCTGGGGTGTTGTCTGAGCTGCTCGGCCTCGGGGCTCCGGCAGTTGTGGGGTCATCCGGTGCGGATGTGCCGGGTGTCCGGGCATTCTCTAGGGAGGGTGGGGGGAGTGACTTGAGTCGGTGCAGCTTCTTCTATGCACGTTGATATTTTAACTCTTTTTTAGGACCAACATATGGATGAGCGAGATGTGAGGCGATTTCAGCTAAAAATTGCTGAACTGAATTCAGTGATACGGAAGCTGGAAGACAGAAATACCCTCTTGGCAGACGAGAGGAGTGAACTGGTAATAAGCCTGGGGGGCAGATGGTACTCGGTGGAGGCGAGGAAGGTGGCCCTGGGGCCGGGCCGCCCCGGGAGCAGCGTCCACGCCGAGTGTCCTTTACTTTCTAAGTCCTTCTGATTAAAACTCTCACACGACCTCGTTGAAGAGACTGGTCACCGCCCTGCGTTTCTGCGGGAGATGGTTGCAGGAGTTCAGGGAGAAGTGCAGAGGGGGTGTTCACTACAAGGGCAGCCAGAACCGAACCCCACTATTTAAACTGTTGGTCGAAGTGCTATGGCGCATTTAGACACGGAATCGTTACAGTCATTAAGAGAGATGTTACGGGTCCTATTTAATTCTGTGGAAGTTTGTTCACAGTAAGTGAAACGATAAAGCAGTTTACAGGACAGAATTACATACCCATCATTCTGGAATTTGGAAGTTGTGGGTATGGCTGATTTAAATTTTTTTGTGTATCTATTTCATCTCCATAAAATTTTACATACTTCTAATTTTAAAAATAATGAACACTGACTTCTGGTTTAAAATAGAAATCTCTAATAGAAATAAATTTCTCCCATATGTTTAAATCTGCGGAGCACACAGCTAAGTCGTATGTAGCTGGTGGTAGTACAGGCGTGACACTTGACAAGTGTCTCATAATATTTGTTTACTCTAGATTTTATTAGGAAAGAAAGTGTACATAATATTTGAAAAAACAGGCAAGCTAAACAGCAGTAATGAGTGCCATCTCGTCACATTTTTAATGGAGCAAAAACTCATTTCCTTCCATTATTTTTATTTGCTTTAAAGATTTACTTATGTATGCACGCAAGAACCGGGGTGCAGGCCAGAGGCACGGGAGGTGAGACGAGTCACCAGAATCAGAGCAGGGAGCAGAATAGGCGAATCCACTGAAACACACTGCTGAGGGAGCAGCGGCTCCCTGTGCCCTGTGGGTCAGCTCCCTGGTCGGGGATCGAACTCATGTGCAGTGGCTGGTGACGGCTTGATAGTGCTGTGTCTTTAACCCTGTGCCACCATGGAGGCCTTCCTTCTGTTACAGGCAACCCTGATATAAAATGGGTTTCCCTGACTGGGTCCTCACCCGTGCACTCAGAAGACTTTTGATAATAAGCCTCAACTTCAGGCACACACGACAAAAGTTATTAAAGGGTTTTATTTTACAAGAGAAGGGGAATAAAGTAGAAATAACACCAAGGGAAGAGAGGGAGACAAATCCGTAAATATCCTACCAGATCTTCCGAGCAGGAACACAATGGCGGTTGAGAGCTGGCTTTGAGCCAAGGGAGATGGCTCCCAAGGAAGAGCGAGCCCAAGGCTCACCTCTCTGGTTTTATAGCCAGCCTTTGTCTTTTTGATGCCTGCATAGTACTCCACAATGTGGCCATGACCATAGTTGTTTCAACCTTTCCTTTCCCGGCACATCTGTTATAAACAGTTCTACATGGAAGATTCAGTTCTGTCCTATTCACTGACCCTTTACTTCCATGGCCAGGTTTCTAGACGTGAGAGCATTTGGTTTTAGGTGCAGCTTACGCATACCCAGTGCATACCTTACCTTTCACAGCCTGGTGAGTGGAGGCGGGGACTCCAGTCAGTCCCCAGGTTTGGTTCTTGGTTCTGGACTTACTTTATTTTTTAAAATTTATTTTATGTATTTATGCACATAAGAGCTGGGGTGCAGGCCAGAGGCACAGGAGTGAGAGGAGTCACCAGAGACAAAATGGGGAGCAGGACAGGTGGACCCACTGAGACACACTGCTGAGGGGGCAGCAGGAGGCGGGAGCGGTCTGGGGCGCCGTGCAGGCCCTCCCCAGCCGGGCACAGGGGCTGGTGATAGCTTGAGCGTGCTGAGACTTCCCCTGAGCCACCAGGGCGCTCTGGTCTAGGCTTTCTTCGCAGCCTTGAGTCCCCCTCCCCACTCTGGGTCGATGCGCCGGGCTGAGGTGAGGGTAAGGGCAGGGACAGCCTGGACGGGCTGGACTCCCGCAGTGGCGTCCTGGGCCCAATACCGACAGGCAGTCAGCCGGTCTGAGTCTCACGCTCGCAAACAGCCCGCCGTGCTGCATCTCGTCTCACAGCTCTGCCTGGCAGGTGCCGCTGTCTCTGACACCGTAGGTGCGGAGACCAGGCCGAGAACTTGGCCCCGGTGGTGCCGCTAGCAAGCGGCCTGCCCAGGGCGGCGAGGCAGGGGGCAGGGAGGTGCTCTGGTCCCCTGGGCCCTCCTCCGCACGGTTCTGGAAGACAGGCGGCCACAGAGCAGTCCTGCTTCAAAGCCCACGAGGGGCCGCAGAGCCGCTCAGTCCTTCCCTTGCCAAGCCTGCCCCCACCAATAGAGCCGTGACCCGCTAGTCTTGTCCCTCCTGACTTCCGGGGGCGTGGTCCCCTGCCTGGTCCCCAACTGTCTCTCTGTGCTGCTCCCCAATCGCCTCTGCTTGCTCCCCATCCACTGGAGGGCGCCCCGTCCCGGAAGCCCTGCCCCAGCCGAGCCCACGGCCCGGCCCCACCCACTGACGGGGAGGAGCCAAGCAGGACAGGCCAGCAGGCTCAGGGGCAGGGCTTGAGGCCTTGGGAGCCCCCAGGGCTGGAGACACCCCCTCTCTCTGTCCGCTGGCGCCGCACGGGCGGGCCCTGAGCCGCGGTCTCTGACGGGCCCTCCTGCGGGCGTTTTGGGCGGAGGGAGACGCGGGAGCGCTTGGTCTCGGGGCTGCGCAGGGGGGTGGACGGGCGCGCAGGACACGGCTGAGTCGGCCCTGCGGCCCCGCTCTCCCCCTGCGGCCCCGCTCTCCGAGGCTCGGGGGCCGGCTGCTGGAAGCCGTGCAGGTGGGGGCGCTTCTCCGCGTTTGCACCGGTGGAAATCTGGTCCTGGTGGTGGCGGGCCGTCCAGGAAAGGGCCAGGCTGGGTCTCGCCGGCGTCCCTGGGTCTGAACCCGCCGGCCTCCTCTGTCCCGCGTAGCTGAAGCGCTCCCGGGAGACGGAGGTGCAGCTGAAGCCGCTGGTGGAGAAGAACAAGCGCATGAACAAGAAGAACGAGGACCTGCTGCACAGCATCCAGCGCATGGAGGAGAAGATCAAGAACCTCACGCGGGAGAATGTGGAGATGGTGAGCGGCGCCGCGGGCAGCCCTGGCCCCGCCGCCACCCGCGCCCGCGCCCGCACGCCCGAGCCGAGCTGGGCAGCGGCCCCCCTGCGGCCGGGCGCGTCCCGACGTGGGAATGGAGCACGTGGCAGGGCCACGGGGCCACATGGTGGTCGAGGGGGGTGTCCCCAGGCCGGCTCCTTCCAGAAGCTTCTCCCGGAGGTGGCGGCTGTTTTGCCAGCGGAGCCCACATGCGGGGTCCTTCTCCGCAAGGATGCACGGCCGCGCTCAGCCGTCTTTCCAGAACATTCTGAGCGTCCTGCCCAGAGGGGTGTCGCCGCCCCGCTTGCCGGCCGATGAGGCTGAGGCGCTTAGGGTGGGCCCCGTCCCGCTGCGCCCGCAGGCCAGAGCGCACGTGCGAGAGCACCGAATGGGGTGCGCTCCGCCCCTGCCCCGTTTCCTTGTCCCGCTCGCCAGGCTCAGTCGGGGGCCTCCTCACCTCTCTGCCTGAGCCTGGGGCCTCCTCACCTCTCCGCCGCGGCTCTCGGCTGGGGCCTGCGGCTCGGGGACCAGGCGGCCGCCCCCCACCACCCCTCCATCGAGGGCTGTCCCTGGGCCCGCCCGGGCGCCCTGCATGCCCCGGCCCCGGCAGACAGGGCGGGCCCTGGTGACGCGCTGTCCTCTGGCCGCAGAAGGAGAAGCTGTCGGCCCAGGCCTCTCTGAAGCGGCACACGTCCCTGAACGACCTCAGCCTGACCCGGGACGAGCAGGAGATCGAGTTCCTGCGGCTGCAGGTGCTGGAGCAGCAGCACGTCATAGACGACCTCTCGCTGGTGCGTGGGCGGGGCAGGCGGGGGGCAGGCGCGGGGGCGGGGTGCGTGGCGGGGCGCGGGCAAGGGCGGGCTCCAGCCTAGGTGCTGTGCAGGGCGGGTGGGCCGGCTTGGGCTCCGAGTTCCTGTGGTCCAGTGGAGCTGGGAGAGCGCTGAGTGCGGGTGTGTGCACGCGGGTGCGGCCACACGAGTGTTCCAGGACGTGCACGTGGATGGCATGAGGGGCGCGTTCAGTAGGTGGAGGAGTCCCGCCCTCCTCTACGGCCTGGGCTGAGGCCTGAGGGGGGCCCCTGCCTGGAGCTCTCCTGGATTCAGGGCCCGCTGTGCTGCGGCCTGCAGGGGTGCTGGCTCCGCCCTGGGTCTGCACAGGGAGGCCAGGCGTCCAAGTGTGGGCGAGGATTCGCGCAGCCCCTGAGTTTGCTCTGCTTGCTGACTTGAGCTGCTGCGTCCATTCCTTCCCACTCGTCCATCCAGCCGTCCTGCCTCCTTCGTTCTTTCATCCTCCACCTCTTCCCTCGCCCTCCCGCCCTCCCTGCATCTCTCCCTGCCTTCTCCCTTCTCTCCATCTCTCCACCCCTCCTTCCCTCCACCCCTCCTTCCCTCCACCCCTCCTTCCCTCCACCCCTACTTCCCTCCTCCCCTCCTCCCCTCCATCCCTCCTTCTTTCCAT
>JAGFMF010012216.1:206805-230012 GCA_019455555.1 Galemys pyrenaicus
CTCCCCTCCTTCTCTTCATCCCTCCTTCCCTCCACCCCTCCTTCCCTCCTCTCCTCCTTCTCTCCTCCCCTCCATCCATCTTTGCTTCATCACACAAAAACCTTGATGAGTATAAAATTAACACATTCAACAAAATGATGATGGAGCTGCGAGAGCAACGTAAGCAGACAAGACTCACGTACAGGCAGCAGCGCTGGCAGGACCCAGAAGGATGGGCACCCCAAAGGCTGCTCTCAAGCCCCAGCTTTGTGTTTGGGCCCCGGCTGTGGAGGGGAAGGGCAGTCCCCAGGAGGAGGGGCCTCCTGGCCTCTCAGGGCAGGGTGTCCTGCTCTGGGGCCCCATGGGGGCCACTGGGCGAAGCAGCAGCCACGGTTCTTTCTCAGGCTGCACTGCGACGGGCTCAGCCCGTAGCGCGAGGGGAGAAGCTGAGAGTCAGAGAACCCTGTCCCTGGCCGGGGGCCCAGAGAGGGGATGCCCGGTCTCCGCCCGCTCTGACTTCCTCTGTTGCTGGCTGAGCAGACACCCGGTCACCGGGCCTCGGCTTCACAGCTGGCTGCCTGTGCAGGCAGCGGGACCTGGCCCTTTCCTGGCCGTGCTGGTCCCCACGCGGGAGGCCGTGGCCTCTGCTCTGAGGGGGCGGCCACGGGCGCTCGAGTCTGCACTGACTCTCCCGGGTGTGCAGGCGGCGCTGCCTGAGATGCCGCCGTCCGAGAGCTGGGCGCTGGGCGCAGGGGCGGGGGGCTGGCGGCACGTACCAACCCTCACGTTTCCTCCTAGGAGAGAGAGCGGCTCCTGCGCTCCAAGAGGCACCGTGGGAAGAGCCTGAAGCCGCCCAAGGTGAGTGCCGGTGCCGGCTGCCCTGCGGGCGCAGGCTGCAGGGATCCTCCAGGAGAGGCTCCAGGCCGTGAGGGGCCCTGGCGCAGGCACACGCGGCTCCCTTGCTTGAGCAAGCCACACCTGCTCTCCATCTCACAGAGCCACAGCGAAGACGCCGCCGGGACCTGGTTGTGACTTACTCTCGGGCGCCCGTGCGAGCAAGATTTCCGTCCTAGGCCCTCGGTGCTTGCTCAGAGTTCAAGCCGCAGATATGTAGACCTCTGGGGGATTTGAAGGACAGCCAGCTGGGCTTACCAGGTCTTGGATCTCGTTGCAAAGAATCGGACACTTTGGCTTCTTTGGAGTAATGCAGAGCACTCTTTTTAGGGAAATGTGGTTGTAGAGACATGCGTCCGAGTGTTCTGGAGGGGGAAGCAGAGAGGGCTTGGGAGGCTCAGAGCCACAGGGACAAGAGTGGAATGTCAGAGAGCGCCTCAGCAGGGGCTTTAAAAAGGGTTTTGTTTGCATTTAAACTGGTAATAGATTACAAGAGCTGGGGTGCAGGCCAGAGGTATAGGGGTGAGAGGACTCCCCAGAGCCACAGTGGGGAGCAGAACAGGCAGATCCACTGAAATACACTGCTGAGGGGAGCAGTGGGAGGCAGGAGAGGTCCGCTGCGCCTTGTGGGTCACTCCCTGGTCGGGGATCGAACTTGAGCTGCTGTGCTATGGATGCTTCACAGTGCGGCGCAAGAGATTCGGTTACAGAGGAGGTTCATAAAGAAAACAGCAGAGCGGCTGTGACACTGAGTGACCACAGATATATGACTTCGGTGTCAGGACGACAGTAAGGAGTGGCGGGGATTGTGGCAAGCTGGGCCCTGAGCACCAGCAGCTGTAAGACGGCGAGCCGGTTGCGCCTGTTGTCCGGTCTTTCAAGAGAAGTGGAGCAGTGTACATTCGTTTCCTGACTTCACGACAAAGCACCAAAATGGGGTGGCTTGGAAGCAGAGCACTGCTGTCTCAAAGCGTGCGTCCAGAAGTGTGTGGGTTCCCCGGGGCCGTGCCCCCGACACCTGGAGGGCGTCCTCCCGTGCCTTTCCCTGGCTCCTGGTGGGTGACCGGCAGTCCACTGCCTGGCCTTGCAGCTGCGTAGCTGGACCACTGCCCTCTCCCTGCGTGTCTAAGGCTGTCTTGTTAGCGGGAGGCGGAGGCTGCGATGCACCCTGCCCCAGTACAGAACCGGTCACGTCTGACCGAGCTTATTTCCAAATAAGCTCACGTTCTGGAGCACGAGGGCAGGAGCGGGCTAGGACTTCAGCGTCTCTCTCTGGGGCAGCTGGCCCTCAGCCCCGCCCGTGCCCCACCCTCTGCCATCCTCTCGGAGCGTCCTGCTCGGGCACGCAGGACGTCAGCTGATGGCACAGCGAGGCAGCTCCGGTCTGAGCTGCTGGCAGAGGTAAAGGTCTAAGTCGGTCCAAGAACCAGCCCATCCAGACACACCTGTGGTGTCATAGAACCAGAGTCCTCAAACCAGCCCCTGGTAGCATGTGCCAGGCAAGGCCATGCGGGTTCATCTTGAGGGCCAGGTGCAGAGCAGCTAATAGAGGAGTCAGCCCTGGCCTTGTCCCAGAAGGCAACAGTTTGCAGATAGCTACATTTCTAGGTCTGCCTTCCCTAGCCCCGTTAGCCAAGCTTCTTTATCTTATTAGTGTCAAAATACTCAGTTACCTAAGCAAAGGAAAGAATTTATACAACTGAGAAGTCTAGTGGGCTGGCTTCAGGCATGGCTGCATCCAGACGTCACCCCGTCTTTCCAGGCACCTGTCTCTCTCCATCCTGTGTCCCCGCTGTCCTCTGGATGCTTTCTCAAGCGGGCTCTCCCCAGGTGAGAAACTGCAGTGGCAGCTTTGGGGTTCATTTTGCCGAGCTGGCAACCTCTCTGGAAGAGGGGTCTCACCTTCTCAGAGGTTCCAGCAAAAGTCCTGGGACTGGTGCTCCTGGGCTTGGGTGGAGCCCACCCTGAGCAGTCCCGGAGAACGGCCCCCATGGGAGCGTGCATGCACAGCCCGGCCAGCAAGAACCAAACGGCGTGGCGTGGGCACGAGGCCGGGCCGCGGGCACTGGGGAGCAGAGCAGCAGCGCGTCTGAGCTGAAATGTTCCTCCGGAACGACTTGACGTCCGCCGTGAACCGTCTTTGCCTTTCAGTGCTGCTTCGGCCCCTCGCAGTGGGGGAGGCTGTGCTCGCCATGGGAGAGTCCGGCCTCTTTTCTCCACTTTGAGGGTCTTTCCCCTGAAGTCCTAGGGTGCAGGGCCCTCGTGGCCACCGCATGGCGGGGACGGAGACTCTTCTGGTTAAAAGCTGCAGCTTTCCGCTCAGTGGTGTGTGCCACGGCCGTGGGAACGGTCAGACCAGTGCTGAGGGAGGGACTGGCCGGGGCATGAGCCTGGCTGCCCGGGCCAACAGCATCATTCCCCAGCCCCCGAGCGGAGGGTCCCGGAGGAGGCGAGCGTGTCACGGTTGCTAGCTCTGGTCCCCAGGGCCCTGCAGCGGCCAGGCAGCTGCGCTGGCAACAGGGCGGCTTGGGGGCCTGGGGGCCTGGAGGAGAGCCCCAGAGGGCGTCAGCACGAGGCCACGCTCCGTGACGCGCTCGCCTGGGGACGGCTCCCACGGCCCCAGGCTGGCGCCCCGCAGCAGCCAGCCTGCCCAGAGCACAGCCCCTGACGAGGCGGCGCCTCCTGGAGCACCCAGCTCGGGCCCTGCAGCAGACGGAGCACAGCAAGCTGTGGAGACAGAGTGGTGGGCGAGGGAAGGAGGCTGCTTCGGGGAGCGCCTGGCGCCTTCTAGGGGAGCCCTCGCGGTGATGTGGCTTCCGGGCCCCCCACCGCTCAAGGGCTAGCCCGGCCCTGCGTCATGGAGTACATCCTCTTCGTCCTCTATTTCTCCTTCTTCCTCTGCCTCTGCGCCCTGGTGTGCCTGTACTTCTCCGGCTGCCAGGAGATGACCTACAAGCACGAAGGTGAGCGCTGGTGGCGCCTCCTGCCCGGCGATGAGAGAGGAGGGCGGCCGTCCGGGGGTTTGGGGCAGGCACTGAGAGAGGAGGGCGGCCGTCCGGGGGTTTGGGGCAGGCACTGAGAGAGGAGGGCGGCCGTCCGGGGGTTTGGGGCAGGCACTGAGAGAGGAGGGCGGCCGTCCGGGGGTTTGGGGCAGGCACTGAGAGAGGAGGGCGGCCGTCCGGGGGTTTGGGGCAGGCACTGAGAGAGGAGGGCGGCCGTCCGGGGGTTTGGGGCAGGCACTGAGAGAGGAGGGCGGCCGTCCGGGGGTTTGGGGCAGGCACTGAGAGAGGAGGGTGGCCGTCAGGGGGTTTGGGGCAGGCGCCTCTCGCGCGCTGGTCCCAGGGCCTGCCGAGAGCGAGCTTCGCCGTGCACGCGCGTAGACGGAGAAGGAGCCCGTTTCCCAGTCACGTGCCGTGCTGCGCTTCTGAGAGTCGGATTCGTCTGTAGAGGAGTCAGGGAGACAAGACTTCGGGGGACAGCGGGAGCCCGGGGCCGAGCCCCCTTCTAGAGGAGGGCGCTGGGGCAGGCGGAGCCCACGCGCTGCCGCTCCTCTCGGGCACGACGCCCGCGCCGACTCGTGCCGGCCGAGAGAGGACTCGGTGCCGGGGCTTCGCCGCTCTCCCGGGGCCGGTGTCTTGCGTGTTTGGAAGCAGTGCAGGCGGCAGCTCCCGTCTTCGAAGGACACGGCCAGGTTCCCCTCGAAGTCGAGCTGACTTTTCCCGACTGTCCAGCGTTGGTCTTGTGCGTGCTTGGCCGTGCGGTCACTGGGAGCGGCTGCCCGGCGGGCGAGCCCCCGCTGGTGGTACCGGGCCGGGCGGGGCCGCAGCGCGGGGTGGGCGCGGCTGACGCCCGTGTTGGGGTCTGCCTCAGAGCTGCTCCCTGCCCCCTGCACTGTGGGTCACCAGCCTGGGCCTCCGGGGCCACGTCACATTTGGGCTCCGCCTGGCCCTTGGTTAGGCCGTTCACAGGGCAGCGCTGCGTGAGGTGCCGCGGCGGCGTCTGCGTTAACGCCAGGTCAGGCAGGTGATTGAGCCCTGGACCGGCGCCTTTGAGGTTCCAAAGCCGATCACCCTGGGAAGCAGGACCTGGGCCGGTAGCCCCAGAAAGGGACACGGCACTGTCGGGGTGAGCGCAGCCCAGCTTCGCAGGGAGCTGGCCGGCTGACACCTCCGCGGGCCCCCTGCGCCCCCTGCACCCCCTGCGCCCCCTGTGCCCCCTGCGCCCAGCCCGCTGCCACCGGCACCACAAACGCAGACCTGCCCCCAGATGGGCAGTTAGCACTGTTTACCGGAAGGAGGTCGCTGAGCTGAGCGGCTGCCAGGAGAATGGAGGGCTGGCGCTTGGAGGGGGTCGGGTGTGTACACGGCTCCCAGGGTTGCCAGCAGGCCACCCCAAAGGGCCACTGTCCCAGATGCCAGGGCCGCTGCTCCAGAGACCTTCTAGGGCCCTGGGCCCGGCTCAGGTGAACGTTCGTGTCTGAGGCAGACGGGCGCGTGACGTCTTCACCTCTGTTGGGGCCGGGGAGGCGCCCGTCTGCGGTGCAGGGCCTGGGGCGGGACGCGGAGGGGCAGGACGCGCTCGGCACTGGGGCTGCCACGGACGGAGAGTGGGGTGAGCAGGCCCGTCAGCTGCCCGGGGGGGGGGGGCTGTCCTGGAGGGCTGGAGTCGCAGGGCCTGAGACAAGGACCAGCACGGGGTGAGCTCAGTCCCCGGGCGGTCGCCCTGACACCTGGTTTGGGGACGGGCAGAGCAGCGTCCAGCTGAGGGGTTTCCATCCCCTCGGGTGGGCTGAGCGCTTGGCTCCAGTGAAGGCCGGGCCCGCGGGGCTTCTGCGAGCACGAAGGGCCTGGGGGTTCAGGGGCTCGGCCAGCGCGGAAGGGTGGGGCCGCCCGTGACGAGTCGTGTCTGCTTAGTGGGGCGGCGGGTCCGGTTGCAGAGACCGTTTGCCGGAACCCCACAGAGCTGCCGGGGAGGCGGGGATGTGAGAGGCAGGAGTTCGGGGGAGGCACACCCCCACTTCTATTAAAACTCCCCAACGGGGCGTGAGGTGACAGCGACTGAAGAAAGACAAATGCCAAGCGGCCATGTGTCCACAGCGGAGCGCCCCCAGGACTGAAGCCGCTGCAGGGGATGCCGCTGCCTCAGTGCACCCCGCCCCCTCGCCCTCTCCCACCCTGCCCCTCCCCGCCCGGGGCCGGGGTCTGGCTCTCCGGGGAACAGCTGCGTTTTCTTCTGTCTGGCACAGGCATCTGTGGGCCAGCTCAGAGCGGGGGGGCAGGGGCGGGGCACCCCAATCCTTGGGGGTGCGGCTCAGGGAGGGTCCTAGGGTGGGGACGCTTGTTACGGTGCGGCAGTGGGAGCTTCTGGGGCTGTCTGGAAGGAGAAACCTGCTGTCCTTGACGAGGACACCGGCCTGACGTGCTGTGTGCCCGGCAGGGCCAGGCCTGCGTCTGAGGGGGGCGCCCAGGCCGCCGTGCCGCCCGCGGAGGCTGCCGCCGGCGACTTGATGGGAGGAGGAGGGCGGCCGGGTGCGAGCGGGCGGGCATCCTGTGCTCGGGCGGGCAGTGGCGGGCAGCGGCGGGCCGGGCCGGCAGGGCCAGAGGGCGCCCAGCAGCAAGCTCTCAGGAGCCTCTGAGTCCGAGTCCCGGGACCCAAGGGCCATTAAGTCCCCGGAGGAGCTGGCCAGTGCATGGTGACCCTGGGGTCAGGCATGTCTCGCACCCCCACCCCACAGCAGAGCTGGGGTGCTGCGCCTGATGCGGGGTTCAGCCCCCGAGGAGGAAGCAGACAGTGGGGGAGCTGCAGCAGACCTGCTCGTCTTCCTGGGGTCCAGGGAGGGGGACCTCAGGGGGTTGAGCAGAAAGCGCCCCGCTGCCCAGGAAGAGCAGCTCGGAGGGGACTTAAGGTTAGGGTGAGCCTTGGGGGGCTTAGCGCAGGCACCTCGTCCTGGGACTGTCCTTTCCACGGTGTCCGTCGCACGCCCTGCTCCCTCTGGCGCGCCAGCGCCCCGTGCCGCTGTCCTGGGAGCAGAGTAGAAGCCGCCTCTCGGGCGGCCTGACGCGGCCTGGCCACACGCTCGTTCAGCCAGCCGGGGCCCGGGGCCAGCCGGACCGCCCCTTCACCTCACCCATCTGGCGTCTAGGTCTGGACCTCTCAGGCCCAGCACCCACTCCTCAAGCGCACGCGGCTGGGCACTGCGCCCCATGCGCGCCTGACCGGGCTTCCGGGTGTGGGTAGGGGAGCGGCCCCCGCGGCCCAGTGGCGGAGCAGGGGAGTGAGGGTCACCGTGCTGCCCCACCGCGCACCCCTGTGCCTGGCGCCCCCTGCAGGGAGGCCCTTGGCTGGAGGCGCCCCCACCCCTGTGCGGGCCGGCGAGCCAGCCCCTCCTCACCGGCACGTTGCCTTTACAGAAGCATGTTGTGGAGACATTTTTTGGATTTGACGAGGAGTCGGTGGACTCGGAAACGCTGTCGGAGACGTCCTGCAACACAGACAGGACGGACCGGGCCCCCGCCACGCCCGAGGAGGACCTGGACGACGTAAGCGGGCCACAGCCGGGGCTGGCGCTGGCCTCGGGGCTGAACTCTCCCGGGCCGGGTCAGCGCAGCGCGGGGCGGGGGGTCCAGCTCCAGCTTCACGAGCAGTGGTCACTCTGCAGTGCTGGCTTCAGGGAGATGGGCGGCCACGGCGGCCAGGTGCGCCGCTCAGGGATGTCAGCCGGGCTGCTCTGTGTCGCCCCTTATTCCTATGTACCCACACAGCATGCACACGCACACACATGTGCACCCACGTGGGCACATGCACACACATGTACTCCCATGCACCCCCATGGGCATGTGCACACACTCCTGTGCACCCCTGCGGGCACATGCACATGCACACACACTGCACTCCATGGGCGTGGGCACATGCACACACACCACTCCGTGCACCCCTGTGGCACATGCACACACACTCTGCACCCACACGCGCACTCCCGGGCACACACCGCCTAGAGGAGCCTGCACACTTGCTCCTTCATCACAAAGCTGACACGCGGCCGAGGAGAGTGCAGCCTCCGCTGGACACTGCAGCAAGGGCCCAAGTGCTGGCTCTCCCCTGCCTCTGCCCTGAGGCACTGCCCGCTCCCCGGCCATCTGCCCGCGTCCATTGGGCTCCTGCCCAGGCCCCTTGGGAGCCCCCTCGCCCCCTTCCCGGCACGCCCAGCACACACCCCAGGAAAGGGGAAGGACCCGGTGGCTGAGACAGCCTTGGACCCAGGCGGCCCTCCAGCCAGGTTCCGGTCACTGTGGTGATGGCCCAGGGTCACCAAGGGCAGCAGGCGTGGGGGCGGAGTCCGCGGCCTCAGCCCACCTGGGGCCGGGCAAGTCACGGCCCGCTGTTTCTCTCCGCGCCAAGACCACCACCAGGGAGGAGGCAGACCTGCGCTTCTGCCAGCTGACCCGGGAGTACCAGGCGCTGCAGCGGGCTTACGCCCTGCTTCAGGAGCAGGTGGGGGGCACCCTGGACGCCGAGCGCGAGGCCCGGGTGAGTGCGGGGCCGCGGGCGAGGGGCCGGCTAGGGGCGTGCCCGGGGTGAGGGGCCCTGCTGGCTGCCTACACCACGGGGGGCTGAGAGTGACGGGCCAGGCTTGGACCCAGGCCCCTGCGGTGGCCACAGGCCGGCTTGGCCCGCCCAGGGGCAGTGCCTCTCCGGCCTCGGTGGGACTGGGGCGCGGCAGGGAGAAGCGGTGCTGGGCTCCCTCGTGGCATGAGGGGGCGCGCCTGGGACTCGGGTGTCGGCTCAGTGATGAATTGCAGCCCTGGCACTGTGGCCTTTAGGCTTGGCACTCCTGGACCAAGGGCCCGAGAGCACCCGGCCAGGGCCGCCCGGCTGTGGGAGTCACTCTGGCCCCTGCTGGCCTGGCCACAGGTCTGGGCCCAGCCCTTGGCTGGCCGAGAACCGCCTTCCAGTAGCTTCACCTGCTGGCCTGTCCCCACCTCAGGAGTCATGCTGACCGGTCTGCTTGCTCTTCCTTCTGAGAGAGAGGGGACCGCCTTAGGACACACCCACTGGCGCCAGCACTTGACCCCACGCATCCCCCTTGAGGAAGGAGGTGACAGATGAGGGTGATGGGAGGAGAGTTCTTGCACCACAATAATGCACATACCCTGCAGCCTGTAGGTAGGGGAGGTGTGCTTCTTAGCATAGTTTGCTTGGGCTACGTTGTGTGGTTTTATTTAAAATTTCACCTGGTTATCAACATTTAAGTCAAGAGATTTCACATAGAAATCCAAACTCTTGACTTCTCGAGATCTCGGAATACCTGACAACATCTAGCTTCCTATTCCACATGGTAACAGTGGCTGCAGCTGAGTGGCAGTTTTCCCTGAGAGAGGACACGAGGCTCCAGTTTGCCACACTCCCCACCACTCCCTATTGCCTCACACCCGGTCAGCTTCTCTTGTTTACATTATCTGCTGGTCCTCAGCTCTTTGGGTTTGTATGCCCCGGGGGTGACAAAGGGCCTGTGAGGAGGAAGGCGCCATGAAAGTGCTTGTCATGTTGGGTGATTGCTGAGTGACTGCTGACTGGCTGTGCAGCTGGGCTGGGCCCCTGACATGTTGGGCTTCTGACTCACGCTGCTCCTGGAAGGATCTGCTCCCTTCTCCAGGCTCCACTGTGTTCAGCTTTCACGTCAAGGGGGCGCAGAACCAGCAACTTTCGAGACCTTTCAGTTCTTAAAACCTTTTCCTCTGTGGGTGACAGAACCAGCACGGTGCCAGCTCAGCCAGCGGGTCTCTGCATGTCTCTCGGGTCTGGAGCGAGGCCGGAGCCTCTCCCCTCTCAGTCACCCGTCGGAGACAACCAGCTCAGGTTCTGACCATTTCGTTCCAGACTCGGGAGCAGCTCCAGGCCGACCTGCTGAGATGCCAGGCCAAGATCGAAGACCTGGAGAAGCTGCTGGTTGAGAAGGGGCAGGTGAGCAGGGCAGGGCGCGGGCTCTGCCACCCAGCACGTCTGTCCCTGCGGCGTGCCGGGCCAGGGCTCGTGCCTGTGGCCTCAGAGAATCAGAGCAGAAAGCACCAGGGAGCCCAGGCAAGAGCATCAGTGCTCACCTGATGCACAGATTCTACCGGGAGACTCTGGGCCTCCTCTCTGTTTGCCAAATGCCCGGCCTGGGAGCTGTGGCCACGTGGCCCTGGTGCCGACACCGGTCACGGCGCGTCTCTCGGCCTCCCCGAGTGTGAGCGTCATCAGTTCTTTCCCTTAGGATTCCAAGTGGGTGGAAGAGAAGCAGCTGCTCATCAGGACGAACCAGGACTTGCTGGAGAAGGTACGTGACGTCCACACCCCGTGGCCCGCGGCCGCGGTGGGCCCGTGCCATCTCTCCCGGGCCGCTCCTGCCCCGGCCCAGGCCTGGCTGCTCCTGAGCGGGTTCGGGCCCCCTGGGTGCGGACTGGCTTGCGCCCTGGGCCCGGCGTGGGGCGCTCCCCGCACTGTCGTCCAGCCAGCTCCCCGCAGGGTCGAAGGCGCGGCAGAGTCCAGGGCCTGTGCAGGCAGAGCCGAGCCTCTGTCCCCTCCAGCCCCCTGCCTGCTCGCTCGCGGCTGCCTTCAGGAGGTCTGTGGGGCACAGGTGACCTCAGCTGCCGCAACGCAGTGGCTCTTTGGTGGTACATTCACCGGGTTGGGACGGCCACACCAGGGTGCAGCTAGAACTCCTGCGCCTGCTGCCGGTCGGGGCGCCCGGGGGGCCCCCACCCCCGCTCCTGGCCACCCGCTGTCTCCCGTGCCTGAGTGGGTGCCTGCCAGCTACAGATCCCCCGCCCTGGTGGGACTGTGTCCTGCACTCGTGGGCGGGCCAGGCCTCCGGGCCCTGTCCTGCAGGCACACGCTGGGAGCGAGGAGACGCCTGCCTGTTTCCAAAGGCCGGTGGCGGTGGGGCGCCCCCCCACCAAGAGAGCCCCTTTCTGCCGTGCTGCCGATGGGGAGGGGGCAGGGTGGTGGTGGCGTCACAGCCCCACCCCAGGTGCTCCATCTCAGGGGCTCGGGCACCCACTTCCCATCACCGAGCGGGGCTGCTGCTTCCTCCCCCGGGGCCTGGCGCCTGAGCCAGGGGGCCTGCCCAGCCTGTCTTTGCAGGTGGCTTTGAGCTTCCCGGAGGTGTGCCCCTCGAGGTTCTTGGGGAGCCCTCTAGAGAGGTCAGGGGAGGCTGGCTCCCCCCGCAGTGCTGGGGCCTCGAGGGGGCCATGTTGGCAGGAGCCCAGGCAGGCTGAGGTCAGAGGCACCGAGCTGTGCTTTGCTGCCTCCCCGTTGACCTCCGGGGGTGTGGGAGGCGCCATGCCTCGGTGTCCCCATTACTCACCTGCTTTCTGTGTGCAGAGCCCCTGCCCTGGGTGGGGCTGCTGACAGCGATGAGCCGGCACAGCCGTGTGCACAGGACGTCGCAGTGGGCCTGGCGCCTCTGCCACAGGCTGCCCGCCGTCCCCGCCCCGGCATTGCCCGTGCTTGGGCCGCAGGAGGGGCCGGCCGCAGCCCGGCTCCGGAGACAGCGGCCCCCCACCATTAATCGCCAGATATTTTTACTCTAGATTTACAGGCTGGAAATGGAGGAGAACCAGCTGAAGAACGAAATGCAAGACGCCAAGGATCAGAACGAGCTGTTAGAATTCCGAGTGCTAGAGCTGGAAGTAAGAGACTCTATCTGTTGTAAACTCTCAAACGGAGCAGACATTCTCTTTGAGCCCAAACTGAAATTCATGTGAAGCCCCCGGGTTGCAAGCATGTGTAAAGGGGGCGTGTTAGAGTGGTTTCTTTTTTCTTTTTTCCAATCTGTATGTTCAGAATAATTTCACTGCCTTAATATGTTCTGGAGAGAATGCTCGCCGAAGTCTTTGGACATGTACCAGAGCTAATATATTTATTGCCTACGGCTTGTTTTGCACTTAATAAAATAATTTGTTTTTGCAATAGTTTGCCTTTTTGATTTGTGTTTCATTTCCATGACTACGTCCCTGCATGCACAGTCACCTGGTATGCTCTGCCACCTGGACAGAAGCAGTTGGTGACACACCTCTGTGCGTGACCCTGCATGCAGTGGATCTGACTTTTGAAAGGAGCAGGGTCTGACCCAGCCGTAGCTGACTCTAGTGTGTTGGCTGCTGGTTTCGCTCATTTTCTCTTTGCCCAGGTAAAGCCAGGTAAGTGGAGACAGGGGAAAGCAGGGGTTTGCGTAGGAGGCTGAGGACGAGTTCCGGGCGCCCGGCCTCGCATCGGTGCACGCGGTTCCGGGCACTCTCCGGTGACCGCGTTAAGGCAGCGACCTTGTGCTGCGACTTCAGACTGATCCAGCCGGGAGGAAGGGGGCCAAGTGCCGCTCCCTCAGCACCCGTTCCGGGCCCCTGTGGCCCCCAAGCATCTGGCCAGTGCCAGGGCGCTGGGGTGCCCCCTGCAGACCTCCCCGGGGTGCCTCCTGTGGCCTCCCCCGAGTACTTCATGACCCTTTGGCTTGTTGGTTTCTGTCCGAAGTTCATCCCCATCTTCAGCATCACCTGTGTGGGGCTCGTCTGCCGCAGCCAGTGCCACAGCCTGCTCCCCACAGCTGACCCCTCGCATGCGCCCCCGAGTGCGTGTCTTCACGCCATCTGTGTGGCTCTGATCTCCTTTGCTCCTCCCGCTTCAGTCAGGCCGTTTGCCCTGCTCGTGTGGGCGTGGGCCAGCCGGGCTTGTGCTGCGCCATGGGCTTGGCTGAGCCCTGCCACCCTCCTGCAGCAGGCTGTGGGGCTCGGGGCCCCGAGGAGCCCCCACTCTCAGGCCCCGCTGCGCGTCTCTGTAGGCGTCTTCCTCACAAGGGCGCCGCGGGCCTCGCTCACATTTCCAGAATGTTCTCTAGCACCTCCACCCCCCTCGGAGCTGCCAGCCCCAGCTTCTGGCCGCCGTGCCGCGGAGCAGCTTCCTGTGCGGCTTTCCTCTGGCCCGCCGCGGGCAGGGGTGCGGGGTGCCCTCAGAGCCGGCACTCCCGTCCTGGGCCCCGGGGCTTCGGGTCTCTCTGAGCTTTGTCCAGCCAGGTAGCTAGTTGGGGCTCGGTGGAAACCCGTCCCCGCCCACGCCCCTGCTCTGTCCTCCAGCTCCAAGAGCCTGCGGGGGCGCCGGCTGCTCTGGTGCCCGCCGTGGTTTCGCTCCTGAGAGCCCAGCGTCCCAGGCCAGTGTGCGGAGGTCAGAGGGGGCTTGCGGACGCGCCTGCAGTTTTGAGAGAATTAAAGCAGCTTGATTTCAGGAGGTGCTGGCCTTCGCCGCTGGCCTGTCCACGGCCCAAGGCTCCGAGGCGGAGCCGGCTCTGCTCCATCCGCCCCACCTGCCCCTGGGCCTCTCCGGTCCATGGCGGCTGCCCCTTCACATGCCACGGACCAGCACCAACTCCGGGCCGGGGTGTGCCTGCCTGGTTAGAGGCCGAGGTTGAGTAGAGGGAAGGCAGGGAGACGAGCTTGGGGTGCTTGTGCCGCTCAAGAACAAACGAAACGGTGAATGCGGTCAGGCCATGCGGGACGGAGGCCCAGTCCCGGCCTCCCTGAGCCTGCACCCACGCGGGCTGCGGGGGCACGAGGGCAGGCGAGGGCGCTGGCGGGGCTGGGGCGCTCGGACACGGGCGCGGCCCGGGCAGCTCTGCGGCCGCTGGTGCCCTGCCCTCGTTCCGCAGCCGTTCGGGGGCGGGGGACTGCGCCTCCCGGCAGGCTCTGTGTGCCGCTGACCTTTCCTTCTAGCGGATGTGTGAGACCGGACGGGGCGTGGCCGCGGTCTGGGGGGCAGCCCCGCCGAGACCCAGCACCCCTGTTTCGTAACCTTTTGGCCAACTGGAACCCCTTGTTTTTTGACTGAGTCAAGTGGGAAAATGGCAAGTGGTAACCACCCAGTAGAGTTCTGTTTTTAAACCGAATCTTTTCCCCAGGAGAGAGAGCGGAGGTCGCCTGCATTTAACCTCCAAATCAGCAGCTTCCCCGAGAACACCAGCAGCGCGCTCCAGCTGTTCTGTCACCAGGAAGGAGTTAAGGTAGCGTGCGTGGGGGCCTCCGCCGACCACCAGCCACGGCCGCCAGTGGGGGGCGTGGTCCGCGCAGGGGCAGGCCTGCCCCGCCCTTGGGGGTCCTGGCCACCGAGCCTCGCGCCGGTGTGACCCATCGTGAGAGCAGGATCTGGGGGCCGCTGCCTCCTCTGCTCCGGCCTGGCAGCAGCGCCTGGCCCCAGGAGCAAGCAGCGGCACTGACCGCCCCCCGGCCCAGAGGGCCTCGCCGACCCTGTGCCGCAGCCGGTGCCGTGTGCCGGGGTCCTGGCACCCCAGGGGGCACGAGGGCCTCCCGACCCACTGGGCTCGGGGCCGTCGGGAGAGCGGCGTTTGTGCCAGAGGGAAGCGGTGCCGTGGCGGCAGCCCCTCTTCCTGCCTGCCCTGGGCCGGAGCAGGCCGCCGCGTGCGTCCCAGGCCAGGGCCAGGCTGGGCCCGCCGGGGCCGGAGGCCGTGGCGGTCGAGAGCGGTCTGGGTGCTCTCGTGGCTGGCCCCACGGTGAACGCTGGAAATCTCTTCCAGGATGTGAACATCTCTGAGCTTATGAAGAGGTTAGACATTCTTGGCGATAACGGGGTAACTATGAGCGGCCGGCGTCTGGCTCCGTGTTCGCGTCTGGTCCGGGCGTGCTGTGTGGCTTTGTCTGTTGTGTTCCCATCTCCTGACTGGGGGCGACCGGGCCCAGCGGGGGGCGTCTGTGCGGCATGTCCTGGGGCGGTGGGTCCCCTTGCCAGCCGTGGGGCTCCGGAGCTGTGGCGTGCTGCGGGCCCGTGAGTGACGGGGCAGAGCTCGGGGCAAGCCCAAGACAAAGGCAGCCCCTCGGGGTTCCTGAGCCAGAAAGCCACCGGCCTTCCCTACAGGTGGCTGGTCAGGCCCTGTCCGAACGGCTGAGTGTCCAGCTCACATTCCGCACGGAGCACCGTGGACCGGGCCCTAGCGGGTGGCCCCGTGCCACCGGAGGGGCCGCCGGCTGCTTCGCGCTGACCCTGCACGGTGGGCGGGTTGAGCAGCCAAGGCCCGTTTTTGTGTTTTAGAACTTGAGGAACGAAGAGCAGGTTGCAATAATCCAAGCTGGGACTGTGCTCGCCCTGTGCGAAAAGGTAGAGCCGGTGTGTGTCCCACCCGCCCGCCCCGCCCCGCCCAGACATGTCGTCGGCGTCCGGCTTGCGGGAGCATGGCCCCGTCTGCGTCTGCATGTGCACGTCCTCGCGTCCGGCACCGGGCAGCCTGGGCTGGGGCCCCCCTCGGCTGTTTTCTGTGCTTTGTTGTGGTTTGGCTTGAGGCCATCACACTTGCCTCTGGTTCTTATCCTGCTTCTTAGCTCCCCACCCGGCCGCATCTCCCTGGCCTGGGTGTCCCCGTGCACCCCACCAATGTCTTAGCTGACCCCTCGGGGCACCGAGCCGTCTCCACGCCTCTCCCCGCTGCCACCCGGCAGCCCTGGGCTCTCGTGCCTGCATTTCTCTCTGTGTCCTCCAATGCGTCCAGAGAGTGCCCTCTGCCGTGGAGCGCTGGGCCAAGGGGTAAGAGCGTTTTAAGAGTGCCGGTCGGTCGTTCGGAACGGGCTCTAGAGAGGCGGCACGGCGTCCTCTGCCCGGGCACCGCTCTCCTGGCGCCGGCTCGGCACGCCCAGCCCACCCGAGCGCCGGACGCGTCTGTCTCATGCTGTGGTCCGTGGTCACGTTCCGTGGTCAGTCTCCATCGGCTTGTCTGTCTTCCATCCGCTCTCGCCCTCGCCCACCCGAGCTGTGTGTGTCGCCGCGGTCCCTGCCGTGCACGCTGCGTGCTCCCGTGGTGGGGACGGCGCTCCGCCGCGCCTGCTCGCTGCGGCCTGGTGCGCGGGCCTCCACACTGGGTGTTTCAGGCACGCGCAGCTCGTTGGGTGGCCTGGCCCACACGGCTTTTCCTTTCAAAGTTCACCCGTTAAGCGTGAATCTGGCATGTCCGCAGGCTCGTCATCCCAGCCCGGGTCCCCCAGAATCTTTGGGAGGACACTTGAAACAGAACTCTCTTCTTTCCTGGGCCCTGGCCCCTCCCCGCTCGTGTGCGAGGCCCTCCGTGGTGGCGATGAAGCCTTGCGGAGGTCACCCAGGTGGGAAGCTCCTTCCCGGGTCGCTTCGCCCGGCTGGGCCGGCGCCCGGGTGAACGGGAGCAGCCCCCACCTGGCCGCTGGTGCAAGGCAGGCGACCGTCTAGGCACCTGGTGCGCAGCCGGGAAAGAGGCCTGTCCCCAGCCGCCCGAGGCCCCGGGGGCTGGCCTCCTATTGAGTGCTCCGGGCGTCCGGTGCGGGGCACAGGGAAAGCCGTGACTCAGTTTACCCGGCGCTCACACCGCTGAGCACGCCCTGGGGACGTGAGGCCGCCAGACTGCCGGGCCCCCGGGAGCCTGCGGGATCTCGCCCTGCCCACCCTGCGGGGTTGCTGTGGGTCTCCTCGAACACCCGAGCCCCAGGACCGAGGGCCGCGTGCCGAGGGCCAGTGTCTTGCTCCGGACACGCGCTTCTCAGAGGCTCGGCCGCTCCGAGCTCCCACCCTCGGGTCAGCGCCGGCTCGGAGACGGTGGCGGCGTCTCGGGCTTCTCACGGGCTGGCCACAGCGCGGGCTCCTCTCTCCGGCCCCCGGGTGCCCTGGGAGTCCACGGCCTCACTGAGCGCGCCCGCCGCCTGGCGCGCACCCTGGGCCCTCCAGGGGCACGCCCGACTCCCCAAGAGCAGCCGCCTGCCAGGCGCTCAGCCTGCGCCCCCTGGACCCCGTGGCCCCTCGTCCTCTTGGCCGCCGCCTGGGACTCGCAGCAGCCCCTGGTCCGCGGGAAGCGGGGCCTGGCCCACCCGCATCTGCCCACCGGCCCGGCCCTGTGCTGGCGACCACCTGCTGACCAGACCCCCTCACTGGCCGTGCATGGCCGGGGGCTGGGCTGGAGCCCTCCCTGCCAGGGCCCCCAGCCCCACGGCGAGGCCGAGCCCACGGGGCCGCGGGCCTGGCGCCCCGTCCAGCACGATCCTTGGGGCCTCGAGACCGGTGCGTTCCGCCCTCTCGGGCGCAGGGCCCGTGAACACAGCTCAGGAGTCGGGGGGCCGCTGAGCGTCCCGCAGAGAGGATGTCAGCGCCAAGAGCGTGCGGGATGGCGGGTGACCAGCACCCGCTGCCGGGACCGGGCTTTGAGCTCAGTGTGGGGCGGTCCCGGGAGGACAGGGCAGGGCGTCGCCTGGAGGGGCAGGCCTGCGGAGCCTGGACGGCGCTCGGCCAGCCCCCCCGGGTGCACCTCCCTTCCAAAGCTGCCCCAGAGCCCATGTCCGCCTAAGTGAGGTCCGCAAAGCCCTGTCCAGAGGCTCCGGGCCGGCAGCCGCGGGCGCAGTGACCTCCGGTCTGGGACGTCCCCTGGCGACCCGGGAGCACGTGGCCTCTGCCCGGGTGCCCGCCTCCTCCCTGCCCACCTGCCCCCTGGGCCGCTCAGTGTCAGCTGCCCCCTTCCCCCCGCAGGCCCCACCACTGGTCAGCTGGGCCGGGCCACCACGCACCCACCACCCGTGTCTGGGTGCTTGGACGTGGGGCTTACGCCGGCCCCTTCTCCGTCAGGTCAGGGCCAGGTGAGAACCCGTCAGACAGGTGGACGCTGTTGGAAGCCCGTGTCCCTGCTGCTGCAGTGGGGGGGGGGGGCGGCCCAGTCGGAGGGTCTGAACGAGCGTCTGCGGCTGGGGGTCAGGCCTTGGCTGCTCGTGGAAGGAGAGTTGGGATTCGAGGAACCAGCCCCAGCCCCGGCCACCCCCCTCCCCCCGGGGTCAGGGCCTGCATCTCCGGCACACAATTGCTGTCTGGGGGCCATGGCCTCGCCCCCATGGAAATGACCCCCGCGCCCGGCACTAGTCCCCCACACCCTCCCTCCTGGCCAGCCCTCTCCCGGCGGGCCCAGTAGAGCCTGACTGGCTGCGGCTGTGGGGCCTGCAGCCTGTGACCAGGGGACCGCGGCCGGGGTTTCCGCCCCGCGCCCGCTGCTGGCGGCCGGTCCAGGCCTGTCTGCACAAGCGTGGCGGCCGCTCTCCACTCCAGCCGCAGATCCGCACGCCGTGCTGCGCAGTCCCGGCCCGAGGGCGCTGGCCGCAGTGACGGCCCGGATGGCTCCGCTGTTGTGGAATGACAGCGTGCGGTGGGCCGTCGACGGCGAGGACTTTCCCGTCCCCGCAAAGAGGCTCACCCGTGCCCCACGCCTGCGTGGCCTCCCTCGCCCGGGCCTCTCCGGCTGCTGCTCTGGCCTGGGTCCCGCTCACGGGCCGAGCGAGCGCGGGCGGCCTCGGGGCTGCGGCTGCGTCGCTGCGTTCTCCCTGGAGCCGGCGCCCCAGCAGGCCCGACACTGCACGCCCTCCCGTGCTCAGCATACTTGTCCCAGGCGCCGCGTGCCACAGGCCCCGCGCTGGGGCGCGCTGAGCAGAGCCAGGCCCATGTGGTCCCTGCCAGGAGGCTAGTGGGGAGCAAAGCAGACGGCCACGACCTTCAGGTGAGTGCTGGGGCAGGTGTCCTTTGGCGACCTGGGCACTGGGAGCAGTGCCCCATGGACACGGGAAGCGGGTGGCGTCCTGGAGGACGCAGTAGCTGTGGGCTGAGGTTGAGCATGTGAGCTCCGACAGGCTGGGTAGAGGCTGGACTTGGAAAGGTGGTGGCATTTCCAGCAGACAGCTGCAGCGCGTGCAGAGGACCTGCAGTGCCTTCGTCTTGCCTGCCAGCATTGTCCAGAGACGGGCTTTGGGGTAGCCTGAGACAAGAGGGCCGCCCGTGGTTGTGTGGCTGGAAGGACACATTGGCTGGAGCGCAGAAAGGGGACGTGCGCCCAGGCGCCAGCCTGGGGGGCCTGGGTACTGGCCAGGCGGGTGTGAGGACTGGCAAGAAGCAGCACCTGGGGTGGGGAGGGGCTGGGGCTGGAGCGCTCCCAGCTTTCTGGTTCAGGGGAGAGAGAATGGGGGAGGTGGGAGCCTCCCAGGGCCCTTAGGTGAGCCGAGCTGGGGCAGAGGCAGGAAGGGGGCGCGGGGGAGATCAGAGGCAGGTGAGAGGCTGGAGAGAGGGCATTGGAGCCAGGAGGGGCGGCCAGGGGTGGCGTGAGGCTGGAGAGCTGCCGCCAGTGGAAGAAAAGGGGTGCTCGGCAGCTCAGAGTTCTGGGGGCCAGGCCGGGAGCCCACAGTGGCAGAGAGGAAAGAGGTCCCTGTGGCGGCGGCCGTGAGGGAGGACAAGCAGCGGCAGCCGGACACGCTGCCAGCCCCTCTCCTTGTGCTCCTCCGGCTCGTGGAGGCTGCTGCCCCCACGCGTGAACCAGTGCCCCCCCGGCTCGGACCTGAGGACGGGCCAGCCTCCGGCCCCCTGCCCGGGCCAGGGGTGTGCTGCTTGCAGCTCCCTCCCGGCCGGCCTCAGCCCCGGGGCCATCATGCACAGCGCAGCCCTCAGGCTGAACCCCACAGTGCGCCCGCTGCCCGCTCAGAGCCCGGGGCAGCCGCGGGGCGTGGCCCAGCCTGTGTGACCCCCACCCCACCTGTGTGGCCTCGGGCTGGCTTGGTGTGTGTCTTCCCCTGCAAAGTGGGGTACGGCTGCCTGCTCCGCGGGGTGTCTTGAGAGGGCAGGTGAGCTTCCAGGCACGAAGCTGCTGGCACAGCACTCGGCAGGGAGGTGGTGGTACCACCTGCCCAGCTGGGGAGCCCCCGACACAGCCCCCCACGCTGAGTCAGCCCCCACGACGTGCCAGCGCCCCTGGGTGCACGCCTGCCCTCCCCCGCCTCCACGCGCACGTGCACCCATGGGTGGGCGCTCTGAGCTGGTGTCTGCGCACGCCAGGCCGGCCCAAGGCCCCCGGCCGTGACAGGGACTCTCAGGACCGGGAGCCGTGTGCACCAGGAGCCAGGCAAGCCCGACTTTGGCGAGGCCCCGCGGGGCTGGTCCTCACTGGCCTCCTGCTGTCCCTGCTGTTTTCCAGTGGCTGAAGCAGATAGAGGGAACCGAGGCGGCCCTGACCCAGAAGATGCTGGACCTGGAGCGGGAGAAGGTACAGGCTCACTGCGGGCGGGCGGCTGCCGGGGCTCCCCGGCGTGTTCCTGAGGCTCAGGGCGGCAACTCTGGGTGCCCCCCCGCCCCCTGTGTGGCCCGCCCCGTGGTCACTGGGTGCCTGTGCGCTCTGCTGGCTCAGGGTCAGCCCAGGCGGGGCCAGGGGGCGCCAAGCGGGACCCCTGCGGGGCGCTCGAGCTGGGCGCCGACCAGGACCCCACCGCCAGCCTGTGGTGCCGCCTTCACGGCCACTCGGCCAGGGGCTCTGAGAGACACTGGGCCGGCCCCTGCCCCCTTACTGGCCGTGGCGGCTGGGAAAGGCCCTCGCTTCCTCTTCGACTGTGGGGCCAGCTCTGCCTCTCCGCTGCAGGCGTGGGCCCATCAGAAACAGGCTGTTTGCGCCCCGGGTGCCCGACGCATGGCGGTGCACCCCGGGAGCTGTGGGGAGCGGGGTCAGAGACGGCTCCCAGGGACTCACGAGGCCTCAGACGCCAGTGTGTGTGCTTCCGCGCTGACCTGAGGTGGGGGCGGGAGGCGGAGCCGCAGGACGAGCCCCGGGCAGTGTGCCGTGTGCAGAGCGAGCCACACACAGCCTGGCTGGGGCCCCACCAGCCAGCTGTGAACGGGTGTCTGGGCCTCCCCGCTCTGCTTCGTTAGCAGCTGGCTGCATCAGATGAGCTCTAACCTGACCCTGCGAGTCGGGAGTCAGAGGGGTTTGCTGAGGGCTCCTGCCTGCAGGACCTGGACACACTTCTGGGGCTGGGGGCACATAGCAGTGGGCCCGATGGGGAGGAAAGTGATACCCAATGGGGGAGGAAGGGCCCCATCTGAGAACCACTGAGTTGGTCTTTGGGGGACCCCAGGATGAGGCCAGAAAACTCAAGAAAGATTCCTATGACCTGGGCCTCGGGATCCAGGCTGGAGGGGCCTTTCCATTGTGGTCAGGCACCGAGGAGGAAGGGAGTCAGGGTGGGCTTGATCAAGGTGCTCGGGCCCGGGATCTGCTCAAGGGTCCCGCAGGGCAGACAGCCCGCCCGTCCCTCCTCGCCGGACGTCCGCCGCAGGAGACGGACGAGCAGAGCGGCAGGCCGGCTCTTGGACTAACCCTGGCCTCTGCGGGTGCCCCTCTTCTCAGGATCTGTTCAGCCGGCAGAAGGGCTACCTGGAGGAGGAGCTGGACTACCGCAAGCAGGCGCTCGACCAGGCTCACCTGGTAGGACCAGAAGTGGGTTGGACACTACTTTCTAGACTCAGCACGAGGCTGCCTTTTCCTCTGGGGCCGACACTGCACTCGGGGTGCGCGCTGTGCTGGGAGGGAGCCCCCAAACGCCCTCTCCACCTTGGGGCTGGCCCGGCGGTTTGCGTTGTTGCTTTTTCCAAATTCATCGCGATTTCCTGTTACCGAGCAGAAGCCTCCCTGATGCAGGCAGGTCAGATAAGAGTATTCGGGAAAGCAGCCTGGTCTGTGGGTTTATTGGCAAGGAGGTAAAGTCAGACCTGCCTCCCCAAATTAAAAGGGAGCTCGGGTTATGTGGGTCTGGGAGAGCGGGGTGAGAACAAAGGAGGGAAACTGGATCGGCTGAGAGGTGAGTTGCGGGCAGGGACGCTCTGGACGTGGCCGAAGTTCACTGGCGAGTCGGGGAGGGTCACCTGTGAGCCGCAAGAGGTTTTCCAGGGACCCCTGGAGCTGGGGGTTTCCGCAGGCCCCCGCCTCTGGGGCCCCCCTCAGTGTCCAGCGCCCAGGAGCCCAGCCCTGTCGTGTGCCGTTTGCGCAGCCCGGGGCAGATGACTGGGGCCTGGGAAATGCAAGTGTCACAGAGGAGCTCACAGCCCCTTCTCCGCGCGCACGGGCTCCGCTCGGAGCCCTCCCCTCACCCTGCGTGCGGCCTGTGCTTTCTTCACCTGCTTCTTCCAGCCCCGCAGTCACTTGAGGAATGAAAAGCAGCCATGTTTCCTACGTGTCTGCTTGGGCCGGAGCATGTATTCATGCCTGCCCCGCCCCTCTGCAGTCCCTGCGAAGGAGAGAGACTGGCGCAAGGATCATGGTGGGGGGGGTGATGAACGCAGCCGACATCCTCCGCGTGACAGCGCGTGCCCCGAGGCCTGCCATGCCAGGCGGCGAGGGCCAGAGCGGGCTGGGTGCCTGGGGGCCAGGGCGACAGCATCACGTCTGTCTGTGCAGCGAACGCTGGGTCGGCCGCTCCCGGGAGAAGCCCCGGGTGGCCCGGGCCCCTGGGCCAGCGGCACTCCAGGGTGGCTGGGCAGAGGTGAGCCAGGGCCTCCTCGCCAGACGGAGCCACTAAGGGAGCCCAGCAGATGAGGTGGCATAGGTGAGGGGCACAGGTGAGGGGCATAGGTGAGGGGGCACAGGTGAGGGGGCACAGGTGAGGGGCACAGGTGAGGGGCACAGGTGAGGGGGCACAGGTGAGGGGCACAGGTGAGGGGCACAGGTGAGGGGGCACAGGTGAGGGGGCACAGGTGAGGGGGCACAGGTGAGGGGGCACAGGTGAGGCAGCACAGGTGAGGGGCACAGGTGAGGGGCACAGGTGAGGGGTGCGTGGAGCTGCTGCAGCAAGCCTGCAGGCGAGGGGTCTCGCAGGTCTTCTCCTTAAAACCAGTTTACAAACTGGGCTTGAACCTAAGAAATGCAGTCAGTGCCCGGAAACCAGGCCCCCAGGCCCGTCCCGTGAGAGTCCAGGAGGCGCGGGCAGCGGCTTTATGGCGGTGGCTCCGCTGGGAAGTGTCCAGCTCCCGGGCCCGCGGCCCCGTGTCCAGGACCACGGGGAGGGAGCAGGAGACGGAGGCCAGCTGCCCTGGCCTGCAGGCGAGCTCCGCTGAGGGCCTGCCCGTGCACGGGCTGCGGGGCGAGTCGGAGGACGTCGGGCGGGTGAGCCGAGTCCTGGGCACGCACCACGGGCTGAGGGGCCGTCTCGCACGGCCGCGCCCCACCCCGCCCGAGACCGCCCTCCGCCTTCGGGCAAGGCCCTGTGCTGCCGTCCACCCTGGAGACCGTGCACTGTCTGTGACTTGGGCTGCGCAGAAAATCCAGGAGCTGGAGGCCACGCTGTACAACGCGCTGCAGCAGGAGCCGGGGCGCAGGGCCGGCGAGGCGCTGAGCGAGGGCCAGAGGGAGGACCTGCAGGTGGCCGTGGAGAAGGTGCGCCGGCAGATCCTGCGGCAGAGCCGGGAGTTCGACAGCCAGGTCCTGCGGGAGCGCATGGAGCTGCTGCAGCAGGCCCAGCAGGTGAGGGGGCGCAGGGGAGGGGGCGCAGAGGGGG